>JBBPBT010000240.1:838017-865051 GCA_037974875.1 Cicer bijugum
GAGAATGTAAATATCTTTTATTCAATATTAAATTCTAAATTTATATATTCTAATCTCAGAATTTTTTCTCAATTTTTTATTTTGAAAATTCTTTATTAGTTATTGAGACAAATTTAATATTCTCTTTTATAGTAAAATTGTGATTTTATTTATACTAAAAATATTCTCATATGGCTAATAAAAGAATATTGATTTATTCTAAAATAAATAAGATTATTTAAAATATATCATAGAATCTATAAAGATAAAGTATCAATTAAATATGAGCTTGCTAAAATAATTTCTTAGAATAGTAAAACTAATCGTTTTATTCTAACAGGATTGATGTAATCTAGATATGGGCTTTTGTTTGTGATAAGTGATTTAGTTTTTGATGGATTTGGTAAATTTAGGGTTTATTTATTTTATTTGGTGATTTTAATTTTAAAGTTTTATTTTTTATGTATTTTTGGAATAATATGATGAACACGGTGATGAAGATGATGAGTTAGGTGATGAAGATGATGAATTAGGTGATGAATATATGAGTTTTATTATTTTATTAATTTTTTAAAAAAAATTAAAAAAATTTATTAAAAAATAATTTGACGTGGCTTGACGCTGACGTGACTTGATATATCAATATTTTTTCAAATAAAAATAAATAATAGATCAGTTTATAAACGTTTTAAAATATAAATGATCAAAATTGTTACAACTAAATAAGATAAAAGATTAAAATATATAATTTTATTTAATAATAATAATAATAAACTTTAAAATAAATGATCAAATAATTATTTAAAATTTTACAATAGTTTTATCAATGTTTTAAAAATTAGATTGGACCGGTTTGATTTGGTCAACATGATCACATAATTAAAAAATAATAATTGTGTAAAAAATAAGTTTTGCAAAAAGTTTTTCTTTGTGTCTTTTTGCAAATTTTGATCTTGAGTTGCATCAAATGGTTGTTAAAACTGGTGATTTGAAGGATGAGGTTTATATGAAGCGACCCAAAGGTTTCTCCTCTAGTGATGGTGAGCATTTGGTTCGTAAACTTAAGAAATCTATATATGATTTAAAACAAATCTCGCATCAATGGTATCTAAAATTCTATTGAACAATATTTATTTAGATTTGTCGAAAATCCCATGGATCAATGCATATAACAGAAGATTAGTGAGAGTAAAATTTGTTTTCTTGTTCTAATAATAAAGGTTTGTTGTATGAGGCGAAACAATTTCTCTCTAATAACTTTGACATGAAGGATATGAATGGGGCATCTTATGTCATTGGCATTAAGATCCATATAGTAGACCTCGATGTATTTTAAGTTTATCATTGGAAACCTATATATACAAAGTCCTAGAGATATTTTAGATGAAAGATTGTTCACCAAGTGTTGCTCCCATTGTGAAGGGTGATAAGTTTAATTTGAATCAATGCCTTAAGAATGACTTTGATTAGGAACAAATGAAGAATATTCCTCATGCTTCAATTGTTGGAAGCCATACATATGCTCAAATATCCATTAGACCCAACATTGCATTTGTTGTTTGAATCTTAAGAAGATATAAGAGTAACTAGTAGTGTTTACAAGTAGCAGGTATATCACATACTAGTGGTCATAGTACCATATTACAAGTGGCCTTAATTGTCATATTTAGAGGATCTAATTCTAGAATGGTTTTCTACAAGTAGTAAAACCAATAAAGTGTAACTATATTATTTTATCTAAGGAACATTGTGGTTAATAGTCTGCCTTACACAATTTTAGATTGTATCGTAGAACGTCTTAAAGAGAGAGACTTAGTCCACAACTCAACCCAATATTATCTTCGGTGGCTGAAAATTATTTTTCAAAATAGTTTTTGGACACTCAAAAAGAACAACTTTAAGACGCTTCTTTCTGACATGTAAACTAAAGAGATTACTAGATCTAGTTTGGTTGCTTCTGATTTCAATAAACCGTTTCAGTTTGAGGGACGTCACTTCAAACAATCCAACAAAATATGTTATTTTTCTTAACTATATAAAAGGTTGTTAACAAAATGAAAGATGACATTTCAATCATCACATAAATAGTAAAACAAACAGAAAAAGATAAGAAAATTGCAAAATTAAACCAATGGGACGATAATGATTACCTCTGTAACTATTACATTCCTAATAAAATTGCTAATGATTTGAATGGTTACTACAATTCTAGCAATATTACTACAAATGTTTGTGATGCTCTGAAGAAAAAATATGATACCAAGAAAGTTGGGAATAAAAAGTATATTGTGAGACGCTAACTCAAGTATTAGACGATCGATGAAAAATTCGTGGAAGCTCAATCCCATGATATATAGAAGATAGCTCATGTGTTCATCTCTAAAGGTATGATGTGACACCATAAATCCCAAAATAATATATATAATAATTTATATCATATTCCTATAAAATTTGCAGCGGATAAATAAAAATATATTTTCAAGAAAATAAAAAATTTATATTTAATTTAGGATATCACATTTCTCAAAAATAAAAATATAAACACTTTAAACTTATTTTATCCATTAAAATAGTGCAATCTCGCTAAGTTTGATTTAAGTATAATTAATTGATTTAATTTTAAAAACTTACTAGTTCTTCTAAGGTTTTCATACAAAAATTTGATTCAAACTAAATAAGTAAAATACAAATTAAAACCCTTATTCCCAGTATCACCTATCAAAACGGGGTTCCTTCCAAACTTTAACTTAAAGACTCATTAACCTGTAATAACTGCGATTTCGCAAACGTAGGGCCCAACCAATCAAACACAAACAACGAATAAGGTGAGTTTCGAAATCATGATGACAATATAATACAAGTAAGAAGAACACACAAACAATCATAATAGGACTGTATCATTATACAAATATTCCATCAAGAAAATATCACATTCAAAGGTCAAAATCACTCAAGGAAAATCAATATATTTCACTGTAACATCAAATTGTCTAAGAGGAATTATCACCAAACACGATACATATTAATAACAACAAAACAATTACAATAAAATGCAATGCTATGCATGAGCTTAGACTCTGCTTCACAAGGTGGTACCATTCTAACTCTGAAGTACTTGGTTAGAAGGCTTGATACTATGCCACCATCCCGGTGGACGAACAACTCAAATTGGTCTTGTCCTGATAGATCCCCTCAACTGAACCCGAGACACATATATCTGACAGTCGAGGTAAACGTGTGTTGCGTGGTAGCTCCTGACATTTGGAGTGCTACCTCCAAATCACCTAGGAATTCCCTACCCGGATACGTCCAAAGTCTAACAACCTTGCCTTAAGGCTCGACAGCAGACTGCCACGATCAGGATAATTCAGTTGTACTTCCCCGGAATCACTAGACTTGTCAGGCCCTACCTATATGATGACAAAATAATCTTCACTTCACAATTTCTCAATATTTATTTTCTCCCTTTGTTGGCCTACGATACTCCATTAAGTCCGTCATCTCAAACACAAATTGAAATCACAATTATTTCACCAACTATGGGGTTACTTCAATATTCTCATCACAAATTCACAACATCACTATCATTAATCATATATCATCACATAAACTCATCACAAATTTACATCATCACTATCATCAAGCATACATCATCACATAGGCTTGTCACAAATTTATAACATCGTTATTATTAATTATACATCATCATAATCACATAAACATATCAAAATAAATTCACTTTTTATTATCACATCACATAAACACGTCTAATCAAACGTATACATAAAATTCATTCAACATCACAATAATATTAAATATCACACATTTAATAAAAATAAATCAAACATCACAATAATATTTAATACCACACATTTAACGAAGTTAAATCAATCAACGCCTTATAAATATTTCTATTTCATATTTTAATCTGACAATTTCCATATTTTAACATTAAATAATTTATCACTCAAAGGGCTACTACCGTACGTAGCGAGCCTCAAATGAATCGTTGGGAAATACCGTTTTCATGTTCATCTCAAATTATATTATACTCATGAATTCAAACGCTCTATCACCCCTTACCTTATATTGACGCTTTCACACATGAATACGATACCACGAGCAAATAACCTTTGTTTATTGACTCTTTGTCCTTCAATCGATCTAACTCGACAGTTTATGGGTAAACGTTAAAAATAAATTATGAGAAGATACTCTAAAAACTAAATTCAAAATTCGATCAAGGAAAATTACCATAAATCAGAAACTGACTCAGTGGATAATATAGCCACTTTTCACACAGTCGTTTTGGTGTTGGTTTCACCCAAATCGTATTTACGGTGAAGGAGAACGGTGCAAAATAACAATTTCCACAAACGAATAAGTCGGATATTTTAGAGAGAAATTGAGTTTGTTAAAAATCCAGAAAATTATGTTTAATTGACGAGTTAAATGAATGAAATAACATACTCAAATTTAGGCGAAAATAGAGAAAGTTTTCTGGAACAAGTATCGATCACCAATGTCAAACGATAGAGTTATTGTTGTGTGTCTTCTTTGGTTTTACGGTTGTACTTCCAACTCCCTTCTCTTTTTTGTTTGTTTTATTTTATTAACAATTAGAGTTCATACATGAATCAAACCTATTGGTGTCCTTTTAAGTTTTACTAGTTTTAATTATTTATTTATTTTTAAACACAATTTGAATAATAAAGCACTATTACTATTTCAAAACTAATAATTTATAAATAAAAATAATTAAATCTTATAAAATACATTAATAATAAAAAATCTCATATTTAAAATAATCCCTATTATAATATTTATTTTTTTCAAATACTCAAATTAAAATATTACCATCATTAGAGAATAGTCCAAATTATAAAATAAATAAATATAACATCAACACTTTATATTAATTACTAAATCTTAATAAATATATATAAAATCACAGTGTCATAACAAGTACACAAAAATATTTTTCTTCAAAATATATATATTACACTAAAATACTATTATTTTTAGAAAATATATCAAATAATAAAATATAGTATTTATTATTTATATCGCTCATGTAATCTAAGATTTATAAAACCATAACATCATAGAAATCACCTATATAACAAAAATTATTCAAAAAATTTATTAACATATATTCTAAAATAATTTTAATTATAATTTAATTATTTAAAATCGTACTTAACTAATAAAATAGTTTAATATACAATTTAAGGTGTTACATATGACTTTATATGAACAATTTCTAATTGCAATTATGATTAACAAAATGCCCCTTACTAGGCAGGATTTCAAAAGTCTCTCAAACATAAAACAAAATAATTTTCTCTAGAGAGCTTGATAACCCATCTCTAAATCGAGGGAGATCTTAGAAGCAAGACCAGAAAGATGAAATACTAGTTGTTTCTAAAATCAAGAAGCTCATCACTACAGTTCTGGAGCCAACTGGCAAACCACTCAATAATAAAATCTTAATCTAAAAAGCAACAACAAAACCCTCCAATGGTCCCAGTTGTGAAGCCACAACCACCTCCTCCTAAAAATGACTATGGCTCACAATTCATATACTATATATAAATGTGGGAAACAAGGATATATGGCACCCAAGTGTAGAAATATGTCAAGCTCTGCACAATAAGCTAACTTGATTGATGAGCAATATGTTGCTATGATAACTAAAATCAGCTTTGGTAGTGGATTAGATAGATGGTGGATCGATACTAGTGTCTTTTGCCATGTATGTTATAATTGTGTTATGTTTAAAACATACATTGATTCTGGAGATAAGAAATTGTTATTGGGAGATGCTCACACCACTAATGTTGCTGGTATTGGAGATGTGGAGTTGGCGTTCACCTCTAAAAATATTTTGATTCCGAAGAACATGGTGCACACTCTAGGGATAAGAAAGAGTCAAGTTTTAGGTTTTCTTCTAAATAACGTAAGGTTTACTTAGTCTATCAATACAAATATGGTATTTATGTTGGGAAAGAGTACGCCACGGATAGCATGTGTAAGTTAAATATTGCAATTAATAAAATGTCTCATTCTACTTACATGTTATGTGATTTTAATATTTGACATACTGAAATCTGTCATATGAACAAACACATATTCCAAAGTTATCCCTAAATGATTTTAAAGAATGTAATTTTTGTAGTCAAGCTAAAATATCAGACAGTTCACATAAATCAATAATTAGAGAATATGATCTTTTAGATGTTATATACTTTGATATATGTAAACTTGATCAGACTGTAACTAAAAATGAGGAATATTACTTTATCACTATTATTGATGATTTTTCTAACTATACTTTGTATCTAATGAAAAATAAAAGTGAATCACTTGACATGTTTAGGATCTTTATAATTGAAATTGAAAATCAATATAGTACAAAGATTAGGAGATTTCGTAGTGATAGAGGAATAGAGTATGATTCTAGTTTGTTTAATGAATTTTATAAACTGCATGAAATTATACAAAAAACAATTTCACTGTATTTGGCTGAAATGAATTGTAAAATTTTAAAGAAATTGTAGAATTCTTACTAAACTAGTTGTTGTTATTATGCTTAACTCTGGTGTTGCATTTCATTAGTGGGGTGAAATTTTATTTACTGTTTGCTATGCTTAGAATAGAGTTCTTAAATTAAAAATAAAACATCTCTTTATGAAATTTTGAAGAAATAGACCACCCAACTTGTCTTACTTCATATTATCTTTATGACTCTTCACAATAGAAAATTCTCTTTTAAGATCTTTCATAACTAACAAATCAATCATTTTAAAATCAAGAGTATCTGAATTTATTGAATCACATATATCAAACAAATGTTCAGATAAGTTTGCTTCCTCTACATTGTCTTTATGAAGATTCAGATGAACATCACCATCAACATTACCGACATCAACATTATCATCATTTTCAATGGGCTTTTTATAAAAAAAATTCAATATTATCAACATACTAATTTTCAACAGAAATTTGAGATTTTTTTATAAAAATATTATCAAGAGTTGAAGTTTGAGATTGAGGCACAAGATAAAACCTGAAATTTCTCAGAGTTGTGTTGTCTCAGCTGATGACCGATCAACTTTGCAGCTTTACCAACTTATCAACACATTCAAATCAAGATGATAAAGTAAATAATTATTTTCATTTTCATTTTTCAATCATAATAGAGGTCAACAGGGAGAAAATCATTTGTCAATATACCTCTATTTTAGGGAGCATATTAGGGCACTTTTAATAATGAGTTCTCTTAATATGTATCCAAAAAAGAGATCTAACAATAAATCTATTTTACAATAGGTTAATTTACTTGTATATATTTTCTCAATTCTTTTATATCACTTTAAAAGAAAAAATATATTAGCCTGCTTTACATTTGTCCACTTCTTTCAAGATATAATGATCGGACATTAATTTGAAATACATGTGAATAAAGAGTCTTAAACAATGACAACAAAGTATACCAAAGCTATAAACCTTGCGACAAGAGTAACAAAATAATTTTTTTATCTAAATCAAATGTCAGTTGCCATTCTCTCAAATCTCTTGCCATGACAATAACAAAATCAAATTGTGATTTTTATATATTTATGCTCTTCAAACAATTCATACTTCAATTTAATATATCACTTTTCTTACAAAATATGATTATTTTGAAGTTTACACTCAATTTTAATATCAACATTCACACTTTTACTAAGTTGAATGATTCGCATTCCCTACGTAAAAGCTTTATTCAATAAATTGATTAAATGTTTAATACCATTCCGCATCAAGTTCCATCTATTTTGGAAAAATAAAAAAATTGAGAAAATTAAATAACAATCAAAATCCAAGATAATAACATAAAAACTTCAAAAACATATAAAAATCACAATCGTTGTCAAACAACTACCCGAAAATAACACGGAAAATTATTACAACATATTGACTACTCTCAAAATTCACATGGCCCCTAGTACCCTCAAACTCTCCAAAACAAATATTTTAACTACATCTCACAACACTCTAAACAATGTGGGACTATATTAACATTATCTAATTTCAACCATACCCATCAATCTCCACCTTGATTGAAATTTGTACATCTTCAGATTTTATTGTCTACACCAACAACAATAGCTCAAAAGAACTATCATATCCACCATAATTTTAAAGTGTACTTTATGTATTTTAGTGTATTTTTGGGTATTGAACTCGGAGGCTGTTTAGCCAAAGTTATTAATATTTTGGAATTTATATGACCAAAAAGATATTTTGATGCCTTATTAGAATTACTCGTCGATAAATAAATTAAATTAAGTACGGTAAATCCTTTACGAAGAATTTAATGCGTTATGAGTAAACTGGTAAATGTAATAAATATCTAGATTTGGGGATATTTGTTAAAAGTAGTTAATATATATATATATATATATATATATATATATATATATATATATATAAAAGGAAGGGAAGGAATTGGAAAGAAAAGAAAAAGAGAGAAAAGAAAAAGAAAGAAAGGAAAAGAGAAGGAAAGAAAGAAGCATTTTCTCTCCCTCTCCCTCCCTGCTCGCGTGAAATTCCTTTTTCTCCCTCTCTCCATTTTCGTTTTCCTTGCTTCTTTTTCCTCAAGAATAGAAACTCAAGGCTTAGTGGGTAAGAAAGCAAGGATATCTCAGCTTCATACTTCCTTGTTGTTTCGAAAACGAAGAAAAACGGTGTTAGGGATTTCAAAACCGTCAAACACAAACCTCCCCGTTTCATCTAGATCTAAGCTTCGTTTTGCAAAGGGATAGAAGGGAAAGTTGCTCACTACCACGCTACGGTGCTAGGGAACCAACTTTGGAAGCGGCGTGGCGAGCGGAAAATTTACCGGATTTACTCACGTTGCAGTAATCGCACGTTAAAGCTAACGTGAAGGTAAGGGCTCCTTCCAAACTTTTAGTTTGCATTTAGGGACTTATCTGTGGTTGTGTGGAAAAGAATTTGATTAGGGTTGGTGTATTGAATTGGGGAAAATGAATTTAACTCATTTATGTATAATTCTGAGTAAAAGAAATTTGATGTATTTGAGTGTTATGATAGCGTTGATTTGTGTTCATCGTACTTGGCGTGTTCATACTTGATGTTTGTTGATTGATGTGATTTGGTGTGAATCGTGGATTGAATTTGATAATATGTTTGAGTTCATTTTGTTAGGAACTTGAAAACCATTAAGTTAAATGAGTATTAAGAATGGGGAATCTCTTAATGTCTCGTTTACTTAATGTGAGTTTGTGAGAATCGTTTAAGTTAACTGGGCGTTAAGAATGGGGAATCTCTTAATGTCTTGGTTACTTAATGTTGTTTTTGAAAATTGTTTCAGTAAATAAGTATTAAGAATGTGGAATCTCTTAATGTCTTATTTACTTAATGTTTGTTTTTGAAAATCGTTTCAGTAAATGAGTATTAAGAATGGGGAATCTCTTAATGTCTTGTTTATTTAATGTTTGTTTTTGAAAATTGTTTCAGTAAATGAGTATTAATAATGGGGAATCTCTTAATGTCTTGTTTACTGAATGTTTTGTTGTGGAAATCGTTTAAGTCAAAAGTATATTAAGAATGGGGAATCTTAAAGTTTGGTGTGAAAATCGTTTAAGTTAAATGAGTATTAAAAATGGGGAATCTTTTAATATCTGCATTTACTTAACGATTGTTGTGAATGGAGTCAGTGTACGCTCATGCATTTTCATGCTTTTTGTAAATCGTGCAGACCCGTGATAGGTGGCACCTTGATAAATAGTACTTTGGCCTGTGATAGGCGGTACATTTAAGATTTACATTTTTGTAAATTGTGCAGACCCGTGATAGGTGGCACCTTGGTAAATAGTACTTTGGCCCGTGATAGGCGGTACATTTACGATTTACAGTTTTTTGTAAATTGTGTAGACCCGTGATAGGTGGCACCTTGGTAAAGAGTACTTTGGCCTGTGATAGACGATACATTTACAATTTACGTTCTTTTTAGTAAACCGTGCAGACCCGTGATAGGTGGCACCTTGGTAAACGATACGGGCCCGTGATAGGCAGTACGTTTATGGTTTACGCTTTTTAGTAAATTGTGCAGACCCGTGATAGGTGGCACCTCGGTAATTGGTACTTTGGTCTGTGATAGGCGGTACAATTATGATTTACGGCCCTTCGAGGAGGGTTTTGGTTTGGAATTCCGAGTCCATGCATTTTGGCATATACGCATTGCATTAGGGTGCTTGGTACACGAGTCGTGTTTGATTCAAATTTATGATTGTGATGATATTACTAAGTGCTATGTTTTGGAATAGATTGTGTGTAAGTGTGTTTGATTCAAGTTTATGATTGAGTGTTTGAACTTAAGTTGTGGTGGTAATTGGGTTTTATTTGCTAAGTGTTATGTTTTGGAATTGTGTGATATTGTGTTTGGTTGCAAAACTATTTTGAAACTAATGTTGTTGTGGTGATTGTGTTATAATTGCCAAGTGTGGATGTTTGGGAATTGTGTGATAGCGTGATTGATTGCAAAACCATTTCGAAACTTAAGATGTCGTGGTAATTGTGTTATAATCGCTAAGTGTTTTGTTTTGGAGTTCTGTGTAAGTGTGATTGATTGCAAAATTGTTTCAAAACTCAAGATGTCGTGGTGATTGCGCTATAATTGCTATGTTTGATTGTTTGGAGTTGTGGGTAAGTGTTGATTGATTTCGAAACCCTTTGAAAAGCTAAAAAATGCTGAATTTTGCTGTTTTTGTGCTACTGTCTGATGTGTATTCGAATACAGCTTGTTGTATTCGAATACAGACATGTTGTTTTGCCACTGACTTACTGTGTAGTCGAATACAGACTGTTGTAGTCGAATACAAACATGTTGTTTTGCCACTGACTTGCTGTGTAGTCGAATACAGACAGTTGTAGTCGAATACAGACATGATGTTTTGCTGCTGAATGCTGAAATAGCCTTGTATTCGAATACAAAGATGTTGTATTCGAATACAACAATGTTGTTTTGTAAAAAACTTCATTTTTCAACTTTGTGTATGCATGTTTGGCATATAGAAACCCTTTTAAGGTGTATGCTAAGTTGAAATGTTATTTTGTGCATTTAAAAAACTTAAATGTTATGTGTTAATTGTTAATTTCGATTGGTGACCCTTTACAACTATTATGGAAATCTGGGCTACGCCCTCAGATGAGAGCCAGGACAATCCTACCGGATCTTACCCTGCTGATGGGATGTAGATGAGAGTGCCTGACAGGAGCTATGTTAGGAGGATCTCACGGGGTGCGTGGAGATTACTCAGGGCGTATAGTTTTTTTGTGATGTATAGAATGATCAGATTAGGTTATCATTCAGGAAACAAATGTCTTTCTTTTGGGCTGCTTTTATTTTAAATTGGAAGAATGTACATGTACTAATATTGACATCATGACATGCTTTGGATTTATATTTCGAGAAACTTTTCCGCTGCTTGTAAATTTTAATGACTTAATCATTTATCCAAATGTATTACCTCATTTATTTCTCTGTTTTATTTTAATTTCTTTCGAAAAAAAATACACCCTCGCTTAGAAAAACAGGGTGTTATAGTGTCAAACAAAAGAAAACTTGAGGACAATGAGATTGTTGCTTTAACTGAGGAATGTAGTGCCATAATTCAAAAAATAAATTGACTCCCAAACTTAAAGACCTTGGTAGTTTTTCTATTTCTTATGTTATTGGTGATATGAGTTTTGAACGTGCTTTGTGTGATCTCTGGGCTAGTGTAAGCCTCATGCCTTTGTCAGTTTGTAAGAAGCTTGATGTGGGTGAGTTAAATCCCACAAACATTTCCTTACAGCTAGTTGCAGATCTATCAAGTATTCGGTGGGAATATTAGAGGATGTTCCTATCAAAGTAGGACAATTATTTATACCAACTGATTTTATGGTGGGGGAAACGGAAGAGGACTCCCAAGTCCCAATTCTTCTTGGGAGATCTTTTCTAGCCACAACAGGAGCTGTTATTGATGTGAAACATGGGAAATTTATCTTGAATGTGGGTGATGAAAAGATTGAATTTAATTTTGCTAACCTAATGAAAAGTCCTTCTTTTGAAGATTCTCGTTGCAGGGTCGATTTGAGTAATCATTGTCTTAAGGAGAGTCTTTTAGGACCACTCTCACAAGATGGGTTGGAAGCATACTTGATTGAAAGCACAACTCATGAAGAGTTGGAAAAGGAAGCTGATGTATATGCTAACTTGTTGGATGAAAATTATCCTCTTCCAAACATAAATTTTGAGGCATTAGTAGTAGAAAATTCAACACCTCTCCCAAAAAAGGCTCTACATATAGAACTTATGCCTTTTCCCTCAAATCTTAGGTATGAATTCCTTGGCAAAAATTCTACATTTCCTGTCATTGTAAGTGTTGAATTAAATGGTGAAGAAATTGAAAAATTGCTTGGAGTCCTTAAGATGTATCCAAAAGCTATTGGATATACTATTGAGGACTTAAATGGAATTAATCCATCAATTTGCATGCATAGGATACTACTTGAAGATGACTGAATGTACACCCTCAATTGAGCATCAAAGGAGGTTAAATCCTAACATGAAAGAAGTTGTGAAAAAAGAGGTACTTAAACTCCTAGATGTTGGGGGTAATTTACCCTATCTCAAATAGAAAATGGGTTAGTCCCGTTCGAGTAGTTCCAAAAAAAACGGGGTACCATGGTTGCTAAAAATGAAAGAAAAAAAATGAATCTATTGCAACTAGGACAATTGCAGGGTGGAGGATGTGTATAGATTACATAAAACTGAACAAAACAACTCATAAAGATTACTTTCCTCTCCCCTTTATTGACCAAATGTTAAAAAGGTTAGCAAAGCATTCATATTTTTTCTATTTGGATGGCTATTCTATTTTTTTTTTTCAAAATCCTATTCATCCTAGCGACCAAGAGAAAACCACGTTCATTTGTCCTTATCGCACTTATGCTTGTAGGAGAATGCCTTTTGATTTGTGCAATGCCCCTGCTACCTTTCAATGTTGCATGATGTCAACTTTTTCGGATTTTGTTGATAATATAATGAAAGTATTCATGGATGATTTTTCTGTGTATGGATCTAGCTTTAATAATTGTTTGGCCAAAGGTGTCAACAAGTTAATCTTGTGTTAAATTGGGAGAAATGCCACTTTACGGTTAGAGAAGGAATTGTTCTTGGACATTTGGTGTCCGAGCAGTATTAAGGTTGACAAAGCAAAAATTTAGGTAATAGAGAAAATGTCACCTCCCACCTCTGTAAAAGAAGTGACAAGTTTCTTGGGGCATGCAAGATTTTATCGCTGATTCATTAAAGATTTTTCTAAAATTTCTAAGCCTCTAACCGGTCTTCTCCTAAAGGATGCAACTTTTGTCTTTGATGAATTTTGTCTTGAGTCATTTTGTAGGTTAAAAGAAGCATTGATATCCGTCCTGATTATGCAACCACCTGATTGAAATCTTCCATTTGAAATCATGTGTGATGCTAGCGACTTTGTTGTAGGTGCAGCGTTGGGGCATAGAAAAAACAAGAAAGTTCATGTTATCTATTATGCCAACAGGACTTTGGATAAAGCTCAACTTAACTATGCCACAACCGAGAAAGAGTTATTGCTATTAGTGTGTGCCATTGACAAGTTTCGTTTCTACCTGGTGGGATCGAAGATAATTGTCTAAAAAGACCATGCAACCATTAAATATCTCTTGAGCAAGAAAGATGCTAATTTGAGTTTGATCTGATGGATACTACTTCTCTAAGAGTTTGATCTAGATGTTCGAAACAAGAACGGGATTGAAAATATGGTGGCCGATTATCTCTCAAGGCTGCATGAAAAAAAATGAAAATTAGTTGTTGTTGGATGATTCATTTCCTGATGAAAATGAGCAGTTGGAGTATTACCCCCAGATTTGAACTATCAATAACAAAACAAGTTTTTCTTGGATCTTAAACACTATTATTGAGATGAACCTCTACTTTTTAAGAGAGGGGCTGATGGAGTTTTCAAAAGATATGTCCTGGAAGAAGAAATGGAAAGCATCATGTTTCATTGTCATTCATCTGCCTACGACAGACATGCTAGTACCTCAAAAACTACAACAAAGATACTTCAAGCAGTTTTCTATTGGCCCACACTCTTCACAAACGTGCATCGGTTTGTGCTTCAATGCAATCATTGCCAGCGTACCTGAAACATATTAAAAAATGAAATGCTTTTGAACAATATCCTCGAAGTTGAAATCATCGATGTTTAGAGATTTGATTTTATGGGATCCTTTCCCTCGTCTCTTGGAAATCAATACATCCTTGTATCAGTGGATTACTTGTCCAAGTGGGTTGAAGCTATTGCTGCCCCAACAAATGATGCAAAGGTAGTGATTAAGCTCTTCAAAAAGGTAATATTTCTCAGGTCTGGTGTGTTAAGGGTGGTGATTAGTGATGGAGGTTCCCATTTCATAGCTAAACAATTTGAAGGCTTGCTAAAAAAAGTATGGAGTGAAGCATAGAATTGCCGCAACATATCACCCTCAAACTAGATAGGTAGATGTTTCCAAGACGGAGATTAAGAGCATTCACGAGAAAACGATCTCTACGTCAAGGAAGGATTGGTTCGTAAAGCTAGATGATGCACTTTGGTCCTACCGTACAACATACAAGACTCCCATTGGTATGACTCCTTACAAGTTGATCTATGGAAAGTCTTTTCACCTCCCAATTGAGCTTGAACATAAAGCATATCGGACAATAAGGATCCGTAACTTTATTTGAAGGCTACTGGTAAAAAACAGAAGCTCCAACTCAATGACCTTGAGAGTTGAGGTTAGACGCTTATGAGAATGCTAAACTCTACAGGGAAAGAACCAAGAAGTGGCACGATAATCACATAACAAAGAAGAGAATTCAAAGAAGGTGACTTCGTATTACTTTTCAATTCACGATTGATGTTGTTTCTGGGTAAACTTCATTCGAGGTTTTCCAGGCCATTTCAAATCTGTAAGGTGTTCCTGTTTGGAGCTGTAGAAATCTGGATGAGGCCACTGGAGTTTTCACTATGAATGGTCAAAGGTTTAAGCATTGAGTAGTTGGGAATCCAATAGAGAAAGGGGTATGTCTTATTCTTTGATCTCTAACTTAAGATTTACAAAATGAAGGCCAAACTAAGGACCATAAACAAGCGTTGTGCGGGAGGCATGCCAATGTTTTAATTTCTCAAAATTTCTTTTTTTTTTTTTAGCTTAAGCTAAAACGAGAAAAATGCAGAAAACATGATAAGACAACAAGGATTATTGTCTAGAAGTAACCGCCATTATGACCGTAATATGTGCACAAGTCCACTTTCCACCACCACTATAATCTTGTGAGCTTTCCTACCCCTTTCATCACTACTTGACTTTTTTTTACATTGAGGAAAATGTCTGGTCCAAGCATGGGGGTGTACGTTTGGTTGTTTGATTGTTTGTTCAACAAGTTAATATATATAAATAAATAATTTCTCCTTGCTTGAAAGAAAACCTTTTGTTGTCCTTGATAGGGAACCATAATTTTTGTGCATGTTGTTGTTAAATAGCCAATGAACTCACCATCGGATACCACTCTATCAGTTTGATAAATTATCTTATTCTCTGACACCGTGTTCTCATTGACTTGGCTACTAAATGTGATTTTTGGGCTTGTGTTACATCATCAAATATTATGCCCCTTTTCTTTGTTACGCGTGATTATTCACCATTGAATGTATTCTCTAGAACTTGACTTGAAACCGTCTCAAGGCTAAATTCTCTTATGATCATGTTTGAAAAAAAAAACTTTAGGTTTAGTTTTTTTTTCAGGCCTTGTGACTTGTTTTGTTTTGTTTCATATTTTTTGCTAGTTGCTCACTTTGAGCCGTACATGATTTCTCTTTCTAGGTCCCTTGCTTTATCAATAAAATCATTATTGAGTACCCTTTTGAATAAAGTGGAGCAATTTAAAAAATAAAATAAAATAAAAGTTCTTAGTCTCAATTTGAAAAAACACAATAAGGTACTCCACTTAGAGTAACATTTTTGACTAATGATTAAAGTTTGGATTGATGACATATTTTTTTGAATACATTGAGCTCCAATTGTTAAAAAAGGGTATCTATGATCGTATGTTTAATTTGAAATAGCTTTTGAATATCACTTTATTTTGAACTGAAGTTGGTTATCCATTGGTTTTGGAAGTTGCCTATTGCATACACTTGAATTGAATGTTGAGTTCCTATTCATGGTGTATACTTGTTCATTACTTTTAACTTAAACAATTGCTTGAGGACAAGCAATGATTCAAGCATGGGGGAATTTGATAAGCTAGAATTTATCTATTTTTATAACTTTATTTGATAGGTTAATATGATATTTTTAATTCGATTTTAGTTATTTTTTACTACCTTTTTGTTTTGTTTTGATTGCAAAGAGAATCAAAGGAATAAGTGAAGATTTTTGGAGCAAAAAAGTCTTGAAGTCAAGTAGTGCATCATGATCAAGAAATGAAAGAAACTCAAGTTCCAACAAACATTATTGCTTGGCCATAATAGTCATTACAGCCATAATGGATGAATGAAAAAATAAATAAATAAAATAAGAATTTCTCGTTTCAAGTCAACAATGATTACTGTCTGGCAGTAATGACCATTATGGTCATAATTTGTTCATTTTCTGTTGCTGTGTCTATTACTGCATGACAGTAATGACCATTATGGTTATAATATGTTGATCTTATGCAGCTGCACCTATTACTATTTGATAGTAATGGACATTATGGCCATAAATGACTCATTTTCTATTAAATCGTTTTCCTTATATCAAATTCTAATGGTTTCTTGTTCATTTTCTATTTTGTTTTGTTATTTTTTTATTCTATTATTTTATATTTTCAATATTTTTATATTTAAGCTTTGATACTACTATGATCATATGTGAGTAGATATTCTTTGTCGTGGGATTTTTAGATTTCCAATGTTGGATCTCTAACAATTTCTATTTCTTTTTTTAATGGATGTTGATCTTTTAATCCAATCTTAGTAAGAATCATATTCATATTTAGATATCAAATAATATATTAAAATGAAGAGCATCAAATCATGAAAATAGAATTTGGTTCTTTTAAAATCATGAAAGATATATTCTCTTAAAGGATTTTGCTAATACATCAATCATGAAAATAGGTTGGTTATTTGTTTAAAATACACTTTTGTTCTTTGAAAGAAAGCAGTAGTTACAATTATTTATCTGATTTTTAAGAGTTTAACACATAGAAGGTTAATTTTATTGTATCCATCATTGTATCCATCATTGTAACTACTGCCTTCTATGATGGATACAATAAAATTAACCTTCTATGAATTTGATAAGCTAGAATTTATCTATTTTTAAGAGTATAACTCATAGAAGCTTAATTTTATTGTATCCATCATTGTGAAAACTACAATCCTAAGACTACATTGTCAAAACGGGATTTCAAAACAAAAGTCCCCAAATAGAAGTGGACAAGATTTCCAATTCACATTCTTTGGATGTAATAAATTAGGACATTACAAAGTAGAATGTCCCATAAATAAAAAGCCACCAAAACGATTTCCCTTCAAAGAAATCAATGATAGCCACGTGGGATGATTTAGAAGAATCAGATACATAAGAAGGTGAGGAAGCCAACATATGCTTGATGGCAAATACAGAAGAAGATGAGGTAACAAATTCTGAACCTTGTTATTTATGTGAACAAATGGGAACAACAATTAAATGCTCTTATTCTCTCAAAATTGGTCATCAAAAATCAATTTGTTATCTTAAGAGGAAAGAAAAATTTTAAAACTAACTCTCAAGGATCCAAGACAAAATGGGTGCCTAAGGTTGATATAACATCATATGCAGGTTGGATTTTCAAAAGTCAAGAGAAAGCCTTGGTTATTAGAAAATGGTTGTTCAAGACATATGACAGGAGATAAAAACTGCTTCATATCATTCATCAAGAAATATAGAGGATCAGTTACTTTTGGAAACAACAATCAAGCTCAAATTAAAGGTAAAGGAACTATTGTTAAGAAAACTCTGCTCAAATAATTGATGTTAAATATGTTGAAGGTTTGAAACACAATATTCTAAGTATAAGTCAGTTATGTGACAATGGTTATGAAGTTATTTTCAAACCAAGAGTATGTGAAATCAGAAAAGCTAATACTAGAGAAATCATCTTTTCTGGAAATAGAAAGAAAAAATTATATGTCCTATATCTTGAAGAACTACTTGATGAATCATGTTTTATGTTAATCAATAAAGATAATTAGATATGGCATAAAAGGGCTAGACATATAAGTATGAAGATAGTTTAAAAAATTTCAAAACTAAATCTTCTTAAAGGATTACCCAAACTCAATTTTGATAAAGATAAAATATGTGAAGCTTGCGCAAAAGGAAAGCAAGCCAAGAGCAATTTTCATTCAAAAGATTTTGTAACTACAAACAAAACTCTGGAATTGCTTCGCATGGATCTTTTGGGCCAATCAAAATAACAAGTCTATGAGGAATGAAATATGGTTTTGTTATTGTTGATGAACTTGGCATTTCTCATAATCTATCGCGTGCAAGAACTCCACAACAAAATGGAGTTGTTGAATGAAAGAATAGAACATTACAAGAAATGGCAAGAACAATCTTGGAAGAATCTAATGTTGAAAGATATTTATGGGTTAAAGCTATTAACACTTCTTGTTACATTTTAAACTGTGTATCCATAAGAAAAATCATCAACAAAACCCCATATGAAATCTGGAAAAATAGGAAACCAAACATTTCTTATTTTCACATTTTTGGATGTTATTGTTATATTTTAAACAACAAAGATGTTCTTGGAACATATTCCATAGGCTATAGAGTGTTTAATCTAAGGAATAAAGTTGTAGAAATCAGTATGCATATATAATTTGACTATTTGGATATGAGTAAAAAAAAATGAGGAAGAAGTACAATCTAGTATGCAACAATAAAATAATTTGTAGGAAACAGAGATTGATAAAAAAAAAAAATTGTTTCATTCTCCATAAAAAATCTAGACAACAATTAAATATCATCCTCAAACAAAAATCATTGGAGAAGCAACTGATGGGATTCGAACAAGAAAATCATTCAAGAATGATGAAAACAACATGGCAACGATATTTCAAATTGAACCAAAATCAATTAAAGAAGTCATAATTGATCAATCTTGGATTGAGGTCACGAAGGAAGAATTGTTGCAGTTTGAGAAAAATGAGGTCTGAACTTTGGTACCTGATCCACATGATCAAACAATCATTGGTACACGTTGGATTTTCATAAACAAATTAGATGAAGAAAGTAAGGTTGTAAAGAACAAAACAAGATTAATTGCTCAAAGCTATAACCAACAAGAAGATATAGACTACGATAAATTTTTTGCTCCAATTGCAAGGTTATAAGCTATTCGTATACTTCTTGCATATGCATATCATAAGCTTGTTAAGTTATTTCAAATGGATGTTAAAAATGCATTTTTTTTAAATGGTTTCTTAAATGAAAAAGTTTATGTAAAACAACCTTCTGGCTTTGAGAATCAATAAAAACCAAATAATGTTTTCAAACTTACCAAAGCTCTATATGGATTAAAACAAGCACCAAGAGTTTGGTATGAAAGATTAAGTTCTTTTTTAATTATAAATGGATTTTCTATAGGAAACTTTGACACTACATATTTCAAGAAAACCGAGAAAAATGATTTATTTATTGTTCAAGTATATGTTGATGATACCATCTTTAGATCAACAAATGAAAAAATGCGTGAAGGATTTTCAAAACTCATGCAAAGTGAATTTGAAATGAGCATTATGGGAGAGTTAATGTATTTTCTTGCTTGGAAAATTAAACAATATGAAAATGGTATTTTTATTTGCCAAGAAAAATACATTAAAGATTTGTTAACTAAGTACAAAATGAATGAATCAAAAATTATGTCTACTACCATTCATCCATCCTCTTCATTAGACAAAGATGAAAATGGAAAATTTGTTTCAGAAAAGGAATATAGAGGAATGATTGGTTTCAGGCTTTATTTAACTATCAGTAGGCTTGATATCGTAGTCGTAGTAGGCTTATGTGCTAGATTTCAATCAGCACAAAAGGAATCTCATTTAACTACAGTAAAATTAATTTTTAGATATCTTGTTGGAACTGCTGATCTTGGTCTTTGGTATAGAAAAGGTTATCATTTTGATCTTATAACATATTACGACGCTGATTACATTGGAGATAAAATTGAAAGAAAGAGCACTAGTGGAGCTTGTCAGTTCTTAGGTGGAGCATTGATAAGTTGGTCTTGCAGAAAACAAAATACAATAGCTTTATCAACCACTGAAGCTCAATATGTCTTAGCAGCAAACTGTTGCTCACAAGTTATTTGGATTAAAAATCAACTTGAAGACTTCTTGATAAGGTACACAAACATTCTAATTTGTTGTGATAATACTAGTGCAATCAAATTATCTAAAAATCTAATTCAGCACTCTAGATCAAAATATATTGAAATAAAGTATCATTTTATTCGTGATCATGTTAACAAGAAATATATTGAATTAATCTTTGTTGATATTCAAAATTAGCGTGTTGACATTTTTACAAAGCCTCAAGTTAAGGATAATTTCAATTTGATCAAAGAAAAACAGAAAATTGTGAAAAACCTAGAAAATTCAAGTTAAAATATGTTTATGTAGAAAACGGAGAACGATAATCAATTTCTATTTTTCAAGCATCATTCTCTGTTTTTCAACTATCATTCTCCCCTGCATCATCACTTTCTCTTTTGCACAGAAAAGGAACATCTTTGGATTTAATGCATGTGTCTTCTTGTCTTCAAAAAGTGCACTAACACACTATCGAGTGACTTTGCGCCCCCAAACTTCTTCTTCTTCTTCTTCCCACGTCTCAATTCATCGTTTCTTTTTCTCTTCAAAATCAAAAAATGTGTTGTAAATTGAACCACATCCAAAAAATCCTTCAATTTCCCTCAACACTATTTTCTCAAAATTCTTTCTTGGAACACAAAAATGGCGCGCACTAAGACATCTGCACCCAAAAATGCATATCCCTAATTATCATCATCATCTTCACCATCATCAACCTCTATAAGTCGTTCACCTTCTCCACCAACAACTTTTTATGATACCACTTTTTCAGATTACCTCTCATCTTCCCCAGAATCAAACCCTAACCCCATTAACCCAAATCATGCGTCCAATGTCCTTCCACCTCTCTACAAATGTCCTCCTCCAAACCTCGCTCAAGTTCCTCCACATTTACGAAATCCTACAACAGCCAAAAGATGTTATATGTGTGTCTAGGCAGGAATTGGAACTTCAAAAGCTCCAAACACCAAACAATCGCTCTTCATCATCTCTGATTCTGAAATTGATGAATCATCAGAAATGCCTCCTCACACGAATCCAACAAAACCCTCAAAACCCATCACCCCGTCTAAATCATCATTTTCTTCTGAACTTTCTTATTCAACACCACCAAATCAAAAACGGAGATGGATAAATGAAATTTTTTCTTCTTTCACAAAACCATCTCACCCTTCTTCTAAAACCATCAAACCAACACCACGATCCATGAAAATAAAAGCCACCAACACGCTTTCCAAATTCCTAACCAAAAATAATCTAAAAAATCCACAAAGAAGGAAATCAAATGCCACTAAGCAGAACATGAGAAATGTTGAACCCCCTCTCTAGAACGTTCTCCAGCACAACAAGAATTAACCAACAAAACAAAAAATTTGAAGAGAAAAAGTGAAAACGGAGAATGTTCTTGGTTTTCTGCTGAAAACGGTGAACGTACTTGAACATGACTGAAAACTAGAAAACAAATTTTGTTTATCGTTCTCCTTTCTATAGTTTTGAAAGTCAGTTTTCAAAATCAAAGTAAACGAAAATTAAAGAAAGATAAGGGAAGAATAACACTCATATTTACGTGTTCGGCCTCAATTGATGAGACCTACTTCACGGGTGAGCAAGCAAGATTAATCAACTATTAATTATTGAACTTTATAAGATTAAGGCCTTCGCAAGATTGATTTCCTAGTTTATACCATTGTTTCTAAACTAGCAATACTAATCTTTTCACTCAATCTCTCTTTTTCTCCTTTAATCTTATTTATCTGATCTTCCATGAATTATGAATTGTATATATCTCTCTTTCAATCAACAATTACTTCTTGTAACAACACATTACAACTTACACAATGCATTTTCAGCTATAGTATTTAAAGATAAATTTCTTAACTAACATAACTAACAGTGTAGTTGTTACTGGCTTGAGACACGCTTCCACAATTTTGAATTTTATAAGATTCCACATTCTTCTAGACCAGAAAGCCAATTTCTTATGGTCCAAGGATGAAGTGCAAACAGCTCGCATTTTGTTTTACCTACAAATCATCCCAACTTTGCTCGTTTGCCTAGCCCTGTATTCAAAAACATAGTAGCTCCAACTATGTTCTTGTATCCTATGTCAACCAATAAATACACATTTGGTTTTGCTTGGTTTTGCATGGTTTTTACACAAAATGGTTTCAGGTTTTGGGCCAAAAGTCATATCTGTAGTATTTTGTTTATAATCACTAGATAAACTAGGAGAATAATTTTGATGCACGGTCAAACTTTTTATACTATCAACCAATCACAACTTATAATTTATATTATATTTAAGTTAGATATAATAAAAGTCGAACTTTTTAAATGGTTGTCACAATGAATATGAATTAAATCAATAAACTAATCCAGGTATTCGTAAATCAAATTTATGGGATCCCTCGCGACATTTTCATCTGCAGAAAATCTACTTCCTTATTGAAAAGAAACTAGATATATGGAACATCCAAATGGAAAAGTAGCACGAGCCACGCATTTGGTATTCACAACATTTATGTCTATGGGGAAGGAAACTGAAAAAAAAAATGATAAAGTCTCATTGAAAGAGAAGCTCGTTTTCCATTATATACAAGTATCGGTATCCATAATGAATCTACCAAAGATCAGCTCTGTTCTAAAGTCTTCACTCATGAGACTGATGAATGGAAGCCGTGGGCGAGTGGCAAGAAACTAATGGACTTGCTTTTAGGCCTAGTTTTCCTCATTGATATACAAGTAAGGTCTTAATTTCTCCACATTGTAAAAAAACAATTCCAACAATGCTATAGCAATGTATCGCATAATGGAATTTGAACAAAATGCTATTCTCTACAATTTGCAATTGACAACACTGATATTATCTAATTGGCACTCTTTTATCATTGAACCTATTCATTAAGTAGGAGTGTGCATGGTTGGTTTTTTTAAAAAATCAAACCATATTTATTTTAAAACTAATATATAGATTTAGATTTATAATTAAATTCATTATTTGGTTTAAAAGTGGTTATAAAACCAATTGTAAAATTGGTTATACTTAAATAACCGGTTTATAATTAAGCAATCGGTTTTGAAAATTTTAATGTTAAAATCAATTTTTTTTTTCAAAATTGGTTAAAGTTTGTTTATTTTTTAAAAAATCATTTATTCATAGTTTAAAATTTGGTTATTTTTAAAAATCCATTTTATCAATAATTTTTTTTTAAAAAAAAGTTTTTTTTTTATTTTTTTCCGATATTTTTTCGGAAAAAAATAAATTTTAAATTTTTTTCAAGAAATAAAATCTCAAAAATTAACAAAATATTGGTAGTGGATAAAAATCAAATCCAAATATAAAACATAAGTGATTATCAAACCGGTTTATAAATAAACCGGATTGTAACCATATAATTTTAACCGGATATTTAAAATGGATTTAGATCTAGTTTTAAATTTGGGTCTTATAACAAGATTTTTTGTTCAACCCTATTATTAACGCAATATGCCAGATGTTTTGTGCCTAAGATAGGATTTTGCATTTGCAATTATTTCTCTTGTTTAGTATTTCTATATTTGATATATGATTGAGACTGTAATTTTACTTTGTTGGGGTCTTTAAAAAGTTAAAAGTACAAGTATGTGTTTGGGTTAGGATGTTCAATTTGGGATTAGGGGCCATAGATTTCGGCTGATTTTGCTAGTTATATTCAAGTAGGATGTGGTTTGTTCTATGTAGAAATATACTTTGTTTCTTTGCTGATACAAACTTGAATGTTTAAATGCAAAGTATGAATAACCCAATGTTAAATAGCAACCTATTTTGACAACACTTTGCATGTAACAGCATAGTGCAGAATAATAACAATTTGTTCAAATTCTGTTCAAATTCTGTTATAGTATATCGCTCTTATAGCGGCTATTTGACAATATTGTGAATAACATACAGAAAATATATTATATTGCACATGAATTGGTTAAGGGGAAGGGATAGAAGAAGAAAGAACTTTTCTAATTAACATAGTTTTAGACATGATTAATGTGGTATAACCATTGTATATATGCTATACGAAGTTAGATAAATACAAATACTTTTGAATACCAATACTTCTATGTACTGAGTTAGAGCACTGAACTTTATTTTAATATTTAGATAATAATAATAATAATAATAATAATAATAATAATAATAATATATTGTTCAATTTATCTAAAATTGTTTATGTCTGAATGAGTTTTTATCGAATTTGATTATTCAGACGACGAATGTTGTAAATAAATATAATTAAAGCAATTCAAATACATGAATTTTAAATTATCTAAAGTTTTATAACGCATTAATTTTAAAACAAAGTAAACAGGGTCAAATTGAGTTGAAGTTTGCAAATGTTTATGATATGACTAGTCTAGTTTCATTTCTAACATAAATTTGCCACGATGTATTTATACCAATGTTTTAGTTTACTAGTGTATGTTCAGATTACCTGGGATAAAAATCATTTTATATGCATAAAATTAATTTTAATAAGTTCGAAAATTGTTGAATAAAAATTGAAATTTAAAGTTTTTGTTTTGATATATATAGCCTTGAGCTCGTTTTTTTTATTTACTGTTCCAAACAATGTGGTACTATTTTAATATTATCTAATATTAATTATATCCATCAATCTCCACTTTGATAGAAATTTGTACATCTTTAGGTTTTATTGTCTACACCCATAATAATTCAAAAGAACTATCATACCCTACCATAAAAAACTATATATCACTTGAAACTACACTACTCTAAAAATTTCTTCTGCATGTCGACTATTATCCATGTACTAATCAACACCATGTGTAATCATGATTGTATCAAATACATCTTAGATATGAATTTTACTAAGACCAAAATCATTTCTTGCATCAAATTTCTCTATCCTAAACATCAAAGTGTAGGTTCTCAAGAAATAGAGGAGATCCACAAAGAACCACTTAATAATTAAGTATTTCCTTAGCCGTAGCATTTCTTAAACAAACCCTTCTACATTATAACCTTTCTTTTTCTATGTGAAAATTCAAATAAAACTGCAACTATAGAGCATACTACAAACTCTATACCAAAACCTTTGATGTCTGATGTTTGGAAAATAAATACATAGAGAAATTTAAATTATAATCAAAATACAAGAAAATAACGTGAAAATTTCAAAATTAAAGAAAAAACTACAACTATTTGCCAAATGACAACCATTCGCACAGCCCCAGTACACTTACACTCCAGATGGAAAATAGTTAAACTACATCTCGCAACACTCTAACACAAGAGTGTACGTAAGAGAAAAGAAATGAATCAAATACAACTTCTAAATAGTATAAATTATAATAAAAAATTAAAATTATATATATATATATATATATATATAATATTGAACTCATCTCCATCTTCGTAGGTCATGGAAAGTTCTCACCATCAATAAAAATTGTATGACGTCTAAATAATACAGCCTCAAATATGATTGCAGTTAAATCCCGAAAATAATGCTAGTGATCTATGCAAAGAACAAACAAAAGAGTGTTTTGGATTTTGAATAAACTAGAGGTTAATTAAGATTGGAGATTTGAAACAAGAGATGGAGAATTTGAGAGGAACATCATAAGTGTGGACTAGTTGCAGACTAAACAACAAATCCAAGAAATTAAAACTAAGCAACTCTTGTCAAAAAAATATAAAACTACGGAATCTAGCTAGTTGTTGAGATGAGAAGCATCTAACAATCGAAGTCAAGGTTGGTAGTTATGAACAATCGAGGAGAATATGTGTGAGAGATTGTTGTAATTTTTTATTATAAATAAAGATATTATTAATTTCACTTATAATTTTTACATAATCCTCAGTGAGATGTTATAATTATATAATTGTTTACAGTGCTCAATCGTTATTATAAATAACATGCAATGGTCCGGAGATTTTTTGGGTGCTCTTGATAAATTAAAGGAATGAGACCGTCGTAATCATTGGAATTGTTTCCTATTTTTTTGTTGTAAAATTATTAATAAATTATTTATAAATAATATTCTTCAAAAATCATTTTCAATATAAATCAAAGCAAGATAATTTAGTCTATCTTGTGATATAGTAGGTCGTAATTAAAATTTTAATAATTTTAATTTAGAAAAATATATGTCCTCGGCAACAATAATATGAATAACTATCATCTATAAATTAAGCATGTATTAGGTAAATAATTAAATATTTTAATAGAGTGTATATAAGATTGATTTAGTGGTTTTAATGGAAGTTAACAAATTAATGCTCAATTCTAATATAATACTAACAAATTAACAATTAATTATTAATATTGACTATTTAAAAAAATGTCTTAAAAAATCATGTAAACTATCATGTTGTCTTTATTTGATATATTACTTTTTATTTCATTTATTCAAATACAACTTCCTCAGTCGTATGATCATGAGAATTATCATGTTTATATTGTCGTTTGTTTTTGATCAACTTTGATGTGTATGAAGAGAATTAATTCTCTCATATTACTCATGTATAAAATATGAAAAAAAATTCATGTACTAAATATGAATCTTAGAGTTATGCA
>JBBPBT010000240.1:869541-880301 GCA_037974875.1 Cicer bijugum
ATACTTTTGAATGGAGACAATTATATATTATTTTCAATTTTGTCGAAAGAAATAATTTCAAAGAATTTATCGGACATAAATACACTTGAATAAAAACATACAAACCATTAACAATTTGAAATTTCATTCAATTAAAATAATAAAAAAAAAATTGAAATTTCATTCAATTTGAAACATTAACTATATATTATTATTATGTTTCATAACAATAAATAAATATTTTCCTTTTTATTTTAATTAAATAATTAAGATAAGCTTCATTAATTATTATTTTAATTAAATAAATACAAAATTAACTATTTTATAATAATTATCTAATTAAATTTTATATTTATTAAGTAATTATGAAAAAAATTGAATAAACTGGAGATCATAAATATAACAAAATTTAATTAAATATTATAAATACAAATACAAATTGAGTACAGGGATATACAATATTTTTATTACATTAATCTCCTATGGTGTCCAGTCTTACTTCGTGGTGGAAATATGGATGATGTGGCGGCGGATTTTCTTCGTCAACAGGAACATGTATCTCTTGCATCTCACTCTTTAGGTCGACATGCATCGAAGAACTAAGATCTACTTGATTGGAGAATGGTGGAATACTAAATGAATACAAGTTATTAACATAACGAGCAGACGACTCAAGTTAGTCTGCACCAAATAAATTATTCACAAAATATCAGTCATTTGAATGTAAAGATAGTCGACAATCATATTGTTGAGTTAATGTGAGTTGAAATGATTGTGTTGATGGTTCAAATAGTTGTTATGTTAGAGTGAAAGAAAATGAACGGCGATGTCATTTTAGCGCTTCATTTGCAATAGTAACAGAAGAAATCGGTGGGCGAGGTCTATTATGCATTTGTCTTTGTGATGGTTGGGTCGATCTACTCGGGCGAACATTTGTTGTTCTGCAACATCACATTGTGGGTGATGGGTACAAATTAGAGTTATGACTAAATCACACCATATAAATTGACTTCCAGAATAAATTCAGTATGTTTGTCTTTTCAATTTTCTAGGTGATTTCCTCTTATATCTTTAACTAAAGTGTATCAATATTTTCAAGATTATGTGGTATTTCTTGGAAAAGTCCAAATTGTAGTTTGACTCTTTTAGTACTCAAATTTTGTCCAACCATTAAAAAAAATTTAAAACATAATAGGTCATAATAATGTTCTTAATTTTATATATTCAAGATCATATGTTATTGTACTAAAAAATTTTCAAAAAATAAAATAAACTTATAAATCTATTCCAATAATTAAGCTCATTTGCATTGATGTTTTAACAAAGTATCCAATTTACATCATAAAAATATTCAAAAAAAAAAGTAATAACTAAAAAACAAAAATATAATGTTTTTGGTAGAAATAATACAAGCCTCCCTCCTCCACATTTTAAGCTTCTATATTTTCCTCCTTTTGAATCTTCACCAAATTTGCACTCCAACAAAAAATAGAAATCTCATCTTCACTCGTCACTCCATAATTTATACAAAAAAATAGAAAAATTAGAACTCAGTTTAACTCATGGATGCAACAATTCATCCGTGTAGCCTAGAAATTGAGAATAAAAAATTCAAATGAGAGAGCATTATTTTCCTAAAAAATTAGAATAGAGAAAAGAGAAGTATTCTTTGCTTCCAAGATCAACAAAGTAAATCACCATCTATTTAAAATGTAGAGAATTAGAGAGAGCATGAGCCACACATCACTGCCTTCAACATCCTTTGCAAATCTCTTAGGAACTCGTCATCAGATCGACCTCCGCAAACCACCACTATAAACACTACCGTTAGAGCGTCCACACAGCCACCTCCATCAACTTTAACCTTCGATGAACTACTACCACGAGTGTTACCGCTAAAGCGTCAACTTCAACCCTCAATGAACCACTGCTACGAGCAACTCCCCTTTCGTGGTCATTTGTTGTGTGTTTGTTCTCTCTCACTCTCTCTTTCTTAACAATGAAATTTATTTCTCTCTCTATGCATTTGTTTACTTAAAAAAAACATTCACAATAAATAAATATTTGATTAATTAGATGTGACATATTTTTAATTTTTGAGTTGTTAAAATATAAGTTGTACTACTTGATGGCTTTAAAACTCAATTTTGAAACAGAAAATAATAAAAATATATTCTTAAACAGATTAACTCGATGAAACATATTTTTACTCCTAGAGTTTTTGGACACAAGTTATACAACTTAATATTCTTAAAACTCAGTTTTTGTTTCAAAATAATTGTTCAAATCAAACAAACTATTTTTTTTTTTTCTTATCTTTTTTCCTCAAAACAACACTTTTTTTATCAACGATGAAATACAATTTATGTAAAAGCTATCAACACATCTACATTTTTTACCTAAGAATTACGTAGTTTTGATTTTTTTTCATCGCACCGAGATATGTGTAGGAGCTAGATCACACTCTTGTCAAACACAATAATAAAAAAATCCCTTTTGTTTCCTTCTCTTTTTTAAGAACACATTTATTTTAGAAAAATAATTGATATTCATATTTAATAATAAGGAAAAATAAGTTTATTTAAGTTAATATTAATTTTGCACAACTAATTATAGGTAACTGAATTTTAACAAATGTCTTAGAGTGCTAATTCTTCTCTATATATAATCGGCTCCCGAACTCAAATTTGGTTTCAAAGACTATTTTATTTTTATTTTTAAGGGTTTTTCAATATTTTCCATATTTTAAAATAAATTTTGTTAGGGACTCCATTGAATTCGAGAAACACTTGAAATTTTAAGTCACGACAGCTGGCAACTCCACTAGAGACCCTTAGAGTAGGGATGGAAATAAAATCCGCACCCGCGGATACCCACCCGAACCCGCTTGATTTGGGCGGAGAAACCCCGCTTTAATTGGATGCATGTGCGGATTTTCTTCGACATTAAAATTCGGGAGTGGAGACGGGTTTGGGGGTGGTGATATCTGCACCTGCACCCGAATTCGCCCCGAAAGTAATATTATTGCAATTTTTAAATTTTATATACATATACATATTGAATATGTTTAATATTTTTTAAAATATTAAAAAATTATAATTTTGTCTACATAAAATATTTTTTAATTTTATTATTATTTAATTATTATTAATTTATTATAATAAATATAATTTTTAAATTTATAATTTTATATATATGAGTGGGTACGGGTGCGGGTGGAGAAACCTGAGACCCGTTGCGGGCGGAGATGGGTGTTTAAATTTTACACCTGCTATGAAACAGGGGCAGGCGCGGGTTTTCTCTCATTAGTCGGATGCGGATGTAGAGGAGGCGAAATCCGCCTCCACCCTGCCACGTTGCCATGCCTACCTTAGAGTGTCAAGTCTAACATAATTAACTGTACAAAATTTGTTAACATCTATATTTATTTCTCATTTTATTTTTCTGTACTTTGATGTGTTTATTGTTTATTAGTTATTTTCTTGTGTACATTATATTTTCTATTAACGTATTTTTCTTGAGTACTTTGCATCCTTTTATTGGATTATGCTTCTCTTCACATGAAAAGAAAATAAAAAGAAAATTAAAGATAATATTGCATTCATGTAATATTGCAAAAAAATAAAAAGAAAATTAGAGATAATATTGCATTCATGTAAAGGATTTTTTTCATGAGTGATGTGTATTCTTGAAATGATGCTTATTAGCAAAAAAATATTGAATTAATCACTCATCTTTAAAAAATAAGATTTGTCAAATCGTAAATGAACTCAAAATTAATTGAGACTCTTAAGAACACACCTCATAGTCTTTTGTTAACAAAAAAACATCTAAATATAATGGTCAAATTTGTTAACTTATGTGATTGACATAATTAAAAAAAAAATCAAGTCAAAAATTAATGTTACATTTCTTGGAACCATTCATTTGATAAACATGGATGTCATGTGTTCCTACTCTTTCATGACCCCGTTAATTTCCTCGTTTGTACACATTCCTTCATTATTCTTTCATTTCTAATCTTACCTCAATCTCTTCAAAAAAATTGTCTCACAAATTTAATTTGAAAAGACACATAATTGATTTCCAATAATCAAATCTCACAAAGTAATACTTTAAAAATTCTAAATGATTGCAAGTTCTTTTAAAAAAATTTGAATAAAGAAAAACTCTGTTAGGATTAAAAACCTATAGTGATATCCTAAGCAAAAAGTTAGGAGGGGAAAAACAATTGAATAGATCTGTCAAGCTTTATACTAAAATTAATTAATTTTTTAAAAAAAATAAACAATCATAATTTGGAATGAATCTTACGATTTCTCTTTCAACATTTAAAAACAGAAACAGAAAAACATATTCCTTGCTTTCCCCTTTTGATCCAAAAAAAAATGGGATTTTTCTTCCCTTTTCAAATATCCAAGACAAATCTCACTTCTATACTAACAGATTATTTGATACCTCGTCACCTTTGCATTACTTATTATATTTAAAAAAAATAACTAAAATAGTCTATCAGTCGAAGTCTATAGATAAAGAAGATTGAAAAGAAAAAAAAAATATGAAAGTAAGTGCAATACAATTTTTGGATTAATACCTCATGAGGTAAGTCTTTGATCTAAAAAAGCAATGTCTTAATTGACCTTCGAATAATTATTTAAGTCTGAAACATAATATTTTTTTCCTTCATAACCCTCTTATGCATTCACTACATTACATGTCTAAAAGGTCCATTATGATAAATGATTGATTGTTCATTATCTAAATTTTTTTAATTTTGGGACAAAATTACAAATCTCAGTTGCAAATATGCTAAAATAATCCTTAAGAACTTGCATGCTTAGGATTCTTTTAAAGAAATATAACACTTTGACAAAATTGTGGAGATCATCAACGAGATCAAATTCTTTGTACATAATCAGATGATAATTATCACACTTATCAATGAGGAAATCTTTTAAATGATGGACCAAAATTGAGGCATTTAGTATTCAATCAGGATAATACATATACCCTCCATTCATATTCGTATATTCTATAAAACAATTCCTCACTCATTTAACTAAGTCTCTCCACACTCATTAAAACCCCCTTAATACGAGAGAAATCTTTCAACTTGATACTCTAAAGTTGGGGCAACACCAATGTTGTCCCATTCAAACATTGTGCCTTCTAAAACTATAACTTGGGCCAATTCTTTCACCATTTTTTCTAATCACTTTCACAATATTTTCTATATTCCAAAATAAAGTGCATTTCCTCTCCCATTCATTCATGAATAGACTATCTCTAAATTTCAAATTTAAGAAAACTCATTATCTTTGATTCTCTATATATCATCTGAATTTTTTCATCATCCACATACTGCATAAATGGGACACCTCCCCCATATTTCAATTTTGTATTCCTACGAAACTAATTTTGATGTTGTTTTTCCAATCACTCATTTCATCTCAACATCCTTTCACTATTTTTCCATGATGGGGCACTTTTATGTTCCTTCTTACTTAGCTCATGGAGAATAGTTAGGTAATCCCGCTTTCTTTAATCTACAACAATTGTTTGTTAAGTCTAAATTAGAGCAATCTCATCCTTCAGATATTAAAGCAATTATCGGGTTTTCAAAATTCATGTAACTACATCTACCACCAAATATTTGGTTCTCCTTTTGAGGTACGATCCTAACCAATACTTTTTATCTTAAATGAATTTTCATACATGCTTAATTAGACCAATACTTCCAAGAAAGATAATGTAAGTTTGTTGACATGATCTATGAATTCTTTTGCAATCTTCAATTAACATATTTGACCAAAAAGAGTTAATTTTTTTAGGTGTTCTTTTCAATAAAAGACTAAGATGGTGAAAATTATTCACCACCATAGTGAAAAATTATAATTGGTCATATTTTCCCCCAAGAAGTCCTCACTCACTCAACTATTATTGGAGAATATAAAATTATCAAGATACACTAAATTGCAAAAGTTGAGTGAAAATAATGATAAACATAAACATGGTAAACTTGATTTTGTTTGAGTTTCAGTTCAAAAATTATTTTACATATTGAAAATTTCGAGGAAGTGATCAAGTCAATAAGTTAATTTCTTACACAAAAAACACATTTCTCACCAAATAAGGTCATTGCATCCTCTTGTTCTAAAATACGAACAATGATAACAAACAAAAGGCTAAAAATCAAGTCTGTATCTCGAGTTTTCGCATGAGTAGATACAATCATAGAGTGTAGATCCATGCATCTTGAACTAATCATGTATGCATCATTCTAGTATCATACCATGCATCTCACCTCAAGCATTTAGGATAACTTAATACAATTCATGGACCTTGCATCATGCTCATGTTTAAAGGTCTCACAATCTTCTAATTATCTGACATGTCGCATGCTCGCACCAAATCCAATGCTCGAATGAAACACAAATTATTGCCCAAATATCACTCCATCCCTAAAAATTTGCACAAAACAACGAATAAATAATCTACTCGGTGATTAAAATAAGATTCGATCATATTGGAGTAACCTTCAAGATGTACATCTTGCTTGGTTACGACTAATATTTTGTTTGAGTTGTCGTAACTTACTGAATGTACATTCTGTATGGTTATCACAAGCAAAATTTATAGACAAATTTAGTTATGGCAACAAAAACTAGTCTTATATTTTCAGGACATGAAATATAACATCTTAAAGACCCTATAAAATCTCCAAATATCTGATTTTTATTGACAACTCAAATATTAAGTCCAATCTTTCATTGGCACCTTAGATTCCAATGTTCATTGGCACTCCAAAGCCCAACATAGGCACCTCAAAGTCCAACTCCATTGGCACTCCGAAGCTTCATTGGCACCTCAGAGTCCAATGTTCATTGACACTCCAAAGCCCAACATAGGTACCTCAAAGTCCAATCTCCATTGGCACTCCAAAGCCCAACATAAGCACCTTAAAGTCCAATCTCCATTGGCACTCCAAAGCCCAATATTACTGGCAAACAAAAAGGTCCAATTTTCATTGGCATCTTAAACACTAAGCTCAATCTTCAGTGGCACCTCAAAGTCCAATGTTCATTGGCACTTCAAAGCCTAACACGAACACCTTAAAGTCCAATCTCCATTTGCACTCCAAATCCCAATATTCATTGACAAACAAAAAAATCCAATCTTCATTGGCATCTTAAATAGTAATCCCAATCAACATTGGAACATCAAATACCAAAGTAAATTGGCACCCCAAAGCCCAATATTCATTGGCAAATAAAAAGTCCAATTTTCATCGGCAACTAAAATACAAAGTCTAATCTTCATTCGCAAACACATAAAAAATATCCAATTTTCATCGACATCTGAAATCAAAAGTCCAATATTCTTTAACGTCCCCCTAAACTCAATTTTCATTGGCTCTTTAGGCCTAATATCCATTGAAATCCACAACCATCGTTAGTTGATAACTTAGAATGCTTTGATACACCAAAGGCAAATATCCATTGACATCCACAACGTGTACCGTCTACAATTCAACGCCTAAGATCTAAAAGGCACCTCTAACCCCAAAGCCCAATATTTTACTGGCAAGCAAAAAGTCTAATTTTCATTAGAAATTCAAATGAAAAGTCCAATCATAATTGGCACCTCAACAAAAGCCCAATGTTCCATTAGTAACATAAAGACCCAATCTTTATTGGCAACATATAAGCCCATGTCCATTGACATCCCAAAGTCCAATAATCATTATCACCCCAACCAAAAACTCAGCACCAAATGGCAACCGCAAACCCAATATTTATTAACACAGAAATTTAGTTTTCATTATCCATGGACACCCAACACGAATGATCTACAAAACACTCCAAAGCCCAATATTCGTTGGCATCCAAAAGCCCAGTGTCCATTGACAATCCAAAGTCAAACTTCTATTGGCACTACAACCCAATGTTCAATATCCATCGGCACTTCAAAAGTCCAAGATTCATCAGCAAACCAAAAATTCCAATATATATTGGCATCCAAATCTCATTACCTACTAGGTAGCGATCATTTATATATTTGTCGATCTACACATCGATAACTAATTCGAAGACAATTATTTACATTTTTGTCGATCTATGCATCGGTAATCAATTTGAACACGATCATTTACATTCTCTTTGATCTATACATCGATAACTAATCTGAACACAATCATCTACATTTATGTCGATCTACGCACCAGTAACAAATCTAGAGATGATTATTTACATTTTTTACGATCTACACATCGGTTACTAATTCAAAGACAATAATTTTTATCGATCTACGACCAATAACCAATCTGGAGACGATCATTTACATTTTTATCGATCTACGCATCGATAACTAATCTGAAGACGGTCAAATTTTCATTCTCTTTGATCTACGCATCGGTAACTGATTTGAAGACGGTCAAATTTAAACTCTTTTTAATCTACGCGTCAATAACCAAACTGAAGACGATCATTTACCTTCGCATCGGTAACCAATTCAAAGATTATCATTTATATTTTTATCTATCAACGCATCGGTAACCAAATCGAAAACAATTATTTACCTTTTCGTCGATCTATGCATCAGTAACCAATCTCAAAACAATCCTTTACATTTTTGTCGATCTACGCATCGATAACTAATCTAAAGTAGTCATTTTCAATTTCATCGATCTACGGATCGATGACCAATCTGAAGACGATCATCTATATTTTTGTCGATCAACGTACTAGTAACCAATCTGGAGACGATCATTTACATTTTTGTTTATCTATACATCAGTAACCAACTCGAAGACGGTCATTTTCATTCATGTTTATCTGCACATCAGTAACCGACTCGAAGACGATCATTTTCATTCCTATTGATCTACGCACCAACAATAAATCTGAAGACGATAAATTCCATTCATAATTTAGTAATCAATCTGAAAACAATAATCGTTTTTAATTATCTACGCTCCAACAATAAATCTGAAGACGATAATTTCCATTCATAATTCGATGACCAATCTGCTTTCGCATTAGCAATTTATCAGTTTTCACATTATACTCGCCTTTGCATTATTCTCATAGTTTGTAATTTTCTTGTACCTACATTGTGTTTGTTTTCTTATTTTACGACTTTCACATTCACAATTTGATAGAAAAAATTTGGATCCTTGTATTTACTTATCTTTTACAATGATAATACGAAAATATCGTTATTCATATTTTTAGTTAAATATAATTAAATAAAGACAATTGTAGTACCCTGATTTTGTCCGGCCATTAAAAAATCAAAAAATAATAAGTCATAATAATGTTTTAAATTTTATATATTTACGATCAAATTCTCATTGGTGTACCACTTGGTAGATTTAAAACCAAAATAAAAACATATATTGTTAAACAAATTAATTGAATGGATTTTTCCTCCTTGAGTTTTTGAGACACAAGTTGTACAACTTGATAGTCTTAAAACTCATTTATTTTGAAAATATTTATTCAATTTAAACAAACTCTTTCTTTTTTTTTTCAAAGCAACATTTTTTTATCAACAATAAAACACAATTTCCTTAAAAGCAATTAACACATCCACATTTTCTAATCAAGAACTACGTAGATTTGATTTCTCCATCGCACTAGGAGATACATAGGAGCAAAACCACACTCTTGTCAAGCACAATAATAAAAAATAAAAAAATAAAAAACTTTTTTTTTCCTTCTTTTTTTAAGCACACATTTATTTTGAAAACAATTGATATTCATATTTAACAATAAAGAGAAATAAGTATATTTAAGTAAATATTAATTTTGCACAATTAATTATAGGTAACTGTATTTTAACGAATGTTTTAAGGTGTTAATATTTCCTCTATGCATAATCGACTCCTAAACTCAAAATTTGGTTTCAAACACTATTTTATTTTTATTTTTAAGGGTTTCCAATATTTTTCCTATTGTAAAATAAATGTTGGTGATTACTCCATTGAATTCGAGAAATACTCGAAATTTTAGGCCGCAACAACTATGTTTGTTTGATGTCATTCTACAGTTGAGAAACAAATTAAAGTGGTTTTGGCAGTCCATATCATTGAATCATATTGACAAGTTCACATACCATTCAAGGTAGACCTCGACAGACACTGGTGTGATTGTGGTGAACTTCAAGCATTACACTACACATGTTCACATGTCATTGTCGTTTGTTCGTTTATTAACTGTGACTACATGATTTATGTGTCTTTCAAGTATACATTGCAATGTATCTTCGACACATAACAGGAAGATTAACATGAGAAAAGTACTCACCCCAAGGGATGTGGTTTGTATCGGAATGAGGGACATAGCAAGAATAAATGTCTTATTGTATTGATACTCCAAATGTAAATAAAATCACTGTGATAAAATTTGTGTTTATTTTATTTTCACTCGTTTGGTATTTGTATTTTTAATATTTAATTAAATTTTATTATTTTTATGAACTCCGTTTTATTCAAAAAAATTTACTAATTACTTAATAAAATTAAAATTTAATTAGATAATTGTTATAAAAATAATTAATAAAACTTACCTTAATTATTTGATTAAAATAAAAAAATGGAAATCTTTAATTATTGTTATGAAAGAAAATAATAATATGTAGCATTATCTTACACTTACAAACTATAAGTACCTACTCTTTACATACCATCCATCAATCAAACTTCCTATATTTGTGTATACAACTAATAAACTAATATATATATTTAATAATTAAAAAAAATCTCCATATTAAAAAATTAA
>JBBPBT010000240.1:888247-899100 GCA_037974875.1 Cicer bijugum
TATATTTAAAATTAATAACTTAGAAGTGTTGCACTACTATTAATTAGTAAATACAATTAAAAATAATAATAATTAAAATTGTATGGGATATTAAAAATAACCGTATCTTTGGAAATGTCATTTTTGTTGCATATGTATCCGTTATAATGAAATTATTGAAATAGCATTTATTATCTTTTCTTTTCTTATTACGTGTAAAATGAACAATCACATTACTTTAGAAAACTACACTCTTTTAATTTTGACTCAAGGTATAATAACTGACTTAGACTAAAACTATTCCATATAAGTTGTACCCAAATAAATAAATAAAACTATATAAGTTTTCTTAAGTTGTTTCCATTGAAAAGCCTTGATTTACGCCAAGTGATTGATTCAACCTTAACTTATATTATAAAAGGGTTATCATATAACTCATTTTGGTTCATCCAAGAAGTCATTTTTCAAAGCAAAAAAAGCACTTTTGTCACACAATTGCAACCAGTGAGCATGAGAACTTCCTTGCTTTTCTCATTAGTTCTCACATGTTTGCTGGTTGTTGTTGGCAATGTCCAATGCAATCCAAACTATAGAGAAGCTTTGGCTAAATCATTATTGTTTTTCCAAGGACAGAGGTCAGGAAGGCTCCCTCCTGACCAACAAATCACATGGAGGTCAAATTCTGGTCTTTCTGACGGTAATCTCGCTAATGTAAGTTTTTTTTTTTTTTTTTAATTTTATCTCGTTATTTAAGATTGTTGTCTTATGACATGAACATTATGACTTTGAATAATGGAGGGTAAGATTGTATTCATATACCCTCCATATACACCATTTGGTGGGACCCTTGTGCATTGACATCTATTTGTGAGGGTTAGATTGCATACATCTATCCTTCTAACTCTCCACATAATTGGAGCCTCGTTTCTCATTTGCGCTCTACTAAGGTTGTTGTCTTGTGACCTCGAGGTTCCAAGTTCAAATGTATGTAGAGGGTGGGAAATAATACATCTACCCTCTTTAGACTGCATTTAGTTGGAGCCTTACGCAATGATATATGTCTGCAAAAGATAAAATTGAATATATCTATTTACTTGATGGGAGTCTTGTGCACTTTGTATTTTTTATTATTTGGTCCTATAAACATAATTATAATACTAAGGAAACATATGTTATATTTTCCATGTTTGGTTATCATTGAAATACTGAAAAAGTTTGTTTCTTTTGAAGCCAACATAATGTTTGAATTTTTTTAAATGGCCGGTAAAGCAAACATACTATGTACCTTACCAAATGTATCTTCGTCACTCTTTAACCACTTGGTATTAAAATTCTAAATTCAAGTTTTAATATAAGTATATTTTTGTTGACTTTTGTATAATTATTTTACTCTTGCTATGATTAAATCTAGTTTCTAGAATCACTTTTTTTGTTGTTGAGATGTTTATTTAGTCTTTGTTTTTTTTTTGTTTGAACATTTTTGAAGGATTCAAAATATTTCCTTACATTAACTTTTTGTTAACATATAGAAGAATTATGTTTTATTCTTTCGACAGATTCCATTTGTCGTGCAAAATAAAGACAAAAGTGAAATAAAAAATTTGAAGTCATGGTCCATTTCTTTTATCAATATTTGGAAAATAAAAAAAATAAAAAAACCATATTAATCCTTCGTTAAACAATGATGATTGCTGAACTCACTCATGTTTTCCGTTAGATTGAGATGACAATATTTCTTCTTTCAGGTACACTTTATGAAGTTCGTGATCACTTTCTTTTACAACAAAATAACATTGCAATTTTCTCTCGTACCTTTTAGATACACTTCATGCACGAAACTTTTCTCACATTCATCAATAATAAAACATATGTCAATCTCTACGTATCAGTATCAGTCTCATATCTACAGTATCAGTATCATATCTGGTGTTTGTGATTCATATATACAAATATACAATATATTCATACTTTTTTACACTTTACATTATCAAATTGAACAAAAAAGTGCTTACACAAATACATTTTTATCAGGTGGATTTAAGTGGAGGCTACTATGATGCAGGAGACAATGTGAAATTCAATTTTCCAATGGCATTCACAACCACAATGTTATCATGGAGCACAATTGAGTATGGAAAGAGATTTGGATCTCAACTGAAAGAAGCAAGAGTCGCGATTCGCTATGCCACAGACTATCTCCTCAAGTGTGCAACAGCAACACCTGGAAGACTCTATGTTGGTGTTGGAGATCCAAATGTTGATCACAAATGTTGGGAAAGACCAGAGGATATGGACACTGTTAGAACTGTTTACTATGTTTCTTCAAACAATCCTGGTTCTGATGTTGCTGCTGAAACTGCTGCTGCACTTGCTGCTGCTTCTATTGTTTTTAGAAAAGTTGATCCAACTTATTCTAAGCTTTTGTTAAGAACTTCACAGAAGGTTTATCAGTTTGCTTTGCAGTATCAAGGTTCTTACAGTAATTCACTTGGTTCAGCTGTTTGTCCATTTTATTGCTCATATTCTGGATTCAAGGTAAAATTATTTTCTTTCTGGTCAGACCCTGTTTATATAAACAACTTATACATAAGAGCTTATTTATGTTATAAGCTATTTCTACAACAAAAGATAAAATATGTCAAACTTTTTTTTATATAGATTATAAATTATTTTTATGAGCCATTATGAAGAGCTTTTGAAAATAAACTGAAACAAGTTTATTGTACATGTTATAAACTATTTTTATAAGTTATCCCAAATATTCTTACCAGTTTTATTCCCATAGATAAATTCAAATAAAATATTTTTTTTTTGTTCTAATAAGCTTTATTTTATCTTTAGGATGAACTATTGTGGGGAGCTGCATGGCTTTTTAGAGCAACAAATAGTGTTTACTATTATAATTTGGTGAAGTCCTTAGGAGCTGATGATCAACCTGATATATTCAGCTGGGACAACAAATATGCTGGTGCACATGTCCTTCTCTCAAGGGTAATTTGGACTTTTCTTTGAGAAAAAAAATATGAAGAGCCAAATTTGTTAGTCTAAACTTTGTTTGACTCATTTTAATTGTTACTGCAGAGAGCATTGTTGAATGGTGATAAGAACTTTGATCAATATAGACAAGAAGCTGATAATTTCATGTGCAAGATCTTGCCTAATTCACCTTCTTCAACTACACAATATACACAAGGTAAAGACAACATGACAATATAAGTACTTTTCACTTTCAAAGAAGTAATGCTACTTTTCTTTTAGGCTTTGTTTGGATAAACAAGTTAATTAAACATTTATCGTATAAATGATTATCATGTAGCTGCTAATTTATAAGTTATTTTTATAATAAATGATAAAATAAAGTTAAATTATTTTCATATAAACTATAAACTGATTTCTTAAACTATCTTAGAGAATTTATAAAAATAAGTTAAAAATAGTATATCGACATATAGTCATGAGTCATGAATCTTGCATAATGGTTACTTATATTCACTAAAATTCCTACCTCTACTCAATCACAATAATTAACAAGTTAAATATCCATTACTATTAACTGTGTTGTATCATGTATTCCTTCATTTAAATTCCTACCTCTACTCAATCACAATAATTAACAAGTTAAATATACATTACTATTAACTGTGTTGTATCATGTATTCCTTCATTTAATGTGCAGGTGGACTCATGTTCAAGCTACCTGATAGCAATCTCCAGTATGTGACATCTATAACATTCTTGCTTACAACCTATTCAAAATATATGTCAACTACAAAGCACACATTTAACTGCGGTGGCGTCCTCATCACTCCAAATACCTTAAGAAGCATCGCAAAAAGACAGGCAAGTCTCATTCATTCAATCGTAGTGAGTAACCAAATGGTTAGACTCAAGTGGTTAATAAGGTTCAGTTAAGGATGAATCAATCGAAAGAATTCAAATTTAAACCCTGATTAACGAGAGGCCCTTTCGCCTGAGAACTGGAGAGTTAAAAAAATAAAATTAACCATAGTGAATTCAATATTTTCTTTTCATTTGCTGATAAAATTTGTTGTGAAATTTCAGGTAGACTACATATTAGGTAAAAATCCACTTGGAATGTCTTATATGGTAGGTTATGGACAAAACTTTCCCAAGAGAATTCACCATAGAGGATCTTCATTGCCTTCACTAGCAGCTCATCCACAAACCATAGGATGTGATGGTGGTTTCAACCCATTTTTCCATTCATTTAATCCTAACCCTAACATATTGGTTGGAGCCATAGTCGGAGGTCCAAACCAGAACGACGAATTTCCTGATAATCGCAATGATTACAGTCATTCCGAACCCACTACTTACATCAATGGTGCTTTTGTTGGACCTTTAGCATACCTTGCTGGTACCAATTAATGTTAAATCAGAATTCAGAACCTTGCTTTCAAATGTAGATATCATCTCTACCCAACAAAGGGATGTCTATCAACTCAAAATCAGATGGTGGACTATGAAGAGGGAGCAGTGTTCATTTTCTGTCTTTGATACAAATTTTAATTTTTAGCAATCTTAATCAAACATGTTTACTACGATGTTTTACACTACAAGGTGTATGATAGCACCCAAAAAACTTATGTCATCACTTATTCAAATGAAATAGCCTCATCATCTTTGTATTTTCTTCTTTTTCTTTTTTCATTTTTCTTCACAGTAGCATCAGAACAGCTGTGTTATTCGAACATCAAAATACAAACACCATATGCAACATTGTATTTGCTTATCTCTATCTCTCGCATACTCTTTATCTTCTATAACTTACACAAATTTCAAAACTACACACAAAAACTAAATGACACTGTATTTGACATTAAAATTTTGATGTCTAAAAATCATTTGTCATATCAGACACGCAAAATTTAGATCCTCTAAAATACGATGCATTAAATCTTCAAAAATACATGATGCATTTTAAGGAATAATGTGCAAAGTTGATAACTGCAAATGTTAAAGTTAACTATAAATATAATGTAGGAAGTATATAACCATTAATGGTTGAGAAATTAAAATTTTATACAGGCATAAAGCATGACAGATCATGGACTTAAGAGAAGTCACTATACTAGTTTTCACATCAACAATTAACATGAAAAGTCAATCTAATGGCTTTTGGTACTTCAGCTTTTCTTTTTCAAAAGCCAATGTAATAACGCTTTTTTGCGATAATAAAGTGTTCTTTTCGAAGAAAAAGTCATACCATACAAGCTCTTGAGCTCTGGAGATCATCAGAGTTACCATGTCTAACAAGATTTTCCTTGTCCCATTAAATTCTATATTAAAAATAATTTGTGTTTCACAAATGCAATAGCTATATTTTGGACAGCAACAAAGCCAGCTCCTCATCAGACACCTTAACTTCGACATATAATCCCAATGATGCAGCAAGTCTTGCTGCTAATTGATGTTTACACTGAAACACAGACACATGCGCGAGCACAATGCACATTGATCATATACTTCAGCACTAGAATGATATGAATGTTTATAATGAATTGAGTATGAATAATGAAATAAAAGAAAACAAGTGTATGGTTATGGCTTACACAAAGTTGTTCCCCTCTGTTGATAACATCATAGAAGAAAGAATAACAAGCGCAAAAGTTTTCAGCAAAGCATAGATACTGGTCTTTTTTCCTGGATTCCCCTGTAACCTAAACAAATGGAGAATATGCACATAACAATTTGAATCAGGAGCATGAAATGATTCCTTATATTGTCATTCAAACTTGCAAAGCCAACAATGTTAAAAAAAATATTTGAAAAACCAGAAACAGAATAATATCTTTTAGCCAAGTATTAACTGCAACAAATGAAACACCGACACAAACACAAATTCAACACTAACATGTGTAGACATTGATAATAATTTGAGAAATTAGAAGTGATTAGATGTAACTACAAATGTTGATGTCATGTAATGTCATACACCGACATGTGTCAGACATTGCATACTCCTTTAATCTAAAGTGTCGATTGTTGCATGTATTTCTAAAACTAGAAACATGAGTAATATCTTTAGCCAATCAATGAAGCACCAAGACAGACACATACACGACACTGTCACGTAAAACTGTAATAATTTGATAAAATAAAAGTGATTAAATGTAACCACATACTCCATTCAATGTCGGACGCCAATGTGTTGAACACGCCTTTAATCTAAAGTGTCGGTGTTAGATTCTGCAAGTATTTCAAAAATGTGTGTACAAGTAAAAATCATACACATGATCTTTAACCATGTTTTAAACTATTCAATTGAAATGGATCCTTAATCTATTGAATGAAGTAGACGATAGTAAACAAAACAAAACAAACAATAAAAAAAACAAGGGTAGATGCAAAGCAAGATTGGTGCAAAAGTGAAACCTGAAAGATAAATCTTCCACTGGGGTAACCAGAAATCCTCTTAACACCTCTTTGATCCACAATTCTAGTAGCACCTTCAAAGTTCTTACCAAATAAGAAATGTAAACTGGGATTTTTTGAAACCAACAAAAAATACAAATTCAAACACAATAACAATCTATATACTATGAAATAAGAAAAAACCAAATAAATTAAAGGGAAACAATATACTCACATATAAAGTTGATCATCATTCACTGTAACATGAAAATAAAAATAAAAAGGGGCAACCAAATTTAAGGTCAATTGAAATTAAAGCAAAAGAGGGGTTTAGAACTTTGGAATTGAGATGATAAAAAAAAAAAGCTATATCCATTACCCATTTATTACCTGTGTGTGTAGATTCAATTTGCTTCCAAACTTTATCTGCTACCAAACTACTTGCACTCATTCTCACTTTGAAAAGTTTCTACATTTCAAACAAAAACTAATTACAAAAAAATAAAATGGTTCCTTTTTGGTTAACAATACCAAATTTTATGAAATGGACCGAAAAAAGCCCAACCCAAATCCATTATATGGTTTATAACCCGAACCGGGTAATGAAAAAACCCGGATTTTATAACCGGGTTATTTGTTTGATAGAAACCTAAAACGAAGAACCCTAACCTTAAAAATTCCAAAATCAAATCGTACAAGTTCTGAGCGTAATTTTTCTTTCTCTTAGCAAATTAAAAAGGCTAAACCGCTGCTTCTTCTGCTCAAATCGTGATTCTCGCTTCATTCGGCTGTGATTCTCCTTACAGGTTAGAATTGGAATAGTTTCTGATTGTTGATGATGCTACTCTTTTTTTCACTGAGCTACAATTTTTTTTATTGCTTTTGATATTCTTTTTCATTTTCAGCAATGTGTAGGAATAGGATTAGTTTCTTGAACTTAGAATATGATGAAAATATTTAGGTTGAAATGTGGTTTTAAATTTCGGTCTGCAGCCGTTATTGCAGCTGCGATATTCCGGATTTTGAAGTATCTGCATTTACATTGTGACCGCAATTTAGGCCGCATCGACCATATTTTTCCACAATATAAAGGTTTGCAATGTAACTTGCAGTAATTTAAAACAATAGGTTGTATAGTACTATGAAGCTATGTTTTAAAATCCAAGTTGGGCATAGAACTATCAAGACCTCCAAGTCATGGTTCAATTGTTTTAAACTGCTTGAACATAGACAAAACTGCGCACCCCGGCCCTCCAGCGTTTGGAAATCTAGCGGGTTTTTGCCTTCCCTGGTATTCGAGCCGATAAGTACCGCCTCATCTACAGTTTTTGTCTCTCTATTGTTATCAATTCACCTAATTGTTTCCTCTATTTTAAATTTTTGAACTAAAAAATGATATTTTAAATGACTGAGATAGACTTCTATGATATAGAACCATATGTCATTAATTAAATTAAAAATATGAAGAAAAAAAATTGAAATTAAAAGATAAGTTTTTATAGCATTTTATTTCAATTTCATTGGTGTTAATCAATTTATCGTATGTCACGTTATTTAAAGTATCTCACATTATCATTTTTAGTTAAAAAATCAGAGATGACCAAAATTGTCGATTTTTAAAATAGGGGAGTCAGATTTCGTGAATCAGTCAAAATATGGTGACTAAAACTGCAATTAAACCAAATAATTATTGTCTAGACTTTATTTACCTCTCTGCCAAACTTTGAATTACTTAGGTCTATTTGATATGTCTAGTCTAGTTACCTAACTTCATTGAATCAAAGATGAAACTCTTTTCTCTATCTTATTTGAAATTTCTTAACCTTAGTATAATAGTATGTTATGCATTCAACTTTTAATCACTAATCATTTTCCAATGGCTATTGAACAACAGATAGTTGAAGACAGTGTGTTCAACCGGTTCGATTTAAGAGAATGCAGAATTTGAAAGAGGAAGAGGTGAATCGTTGTCAGATTCAGGAATGGTATCCGAAGTTCAAATCTGTATCCATCAAGACCATAATTCATCAACTTCCTGAATCTTTCATTCAATACCTTCTTGATGACTCTAAACCCTTCGTATTACCTGTTTCTATCTTAAACGAAGATGCATTGCCGAATAGAATTCATAACCCTATTGATGAAGAAGATTTTCGCGTGTCAGAGGAATCATCTGATGATGAAGCAGAAGAAACTTCTCCACCGCCTTCTTTTCCAGAACTCGAGTTAAAAATTAAGGAGTCCATCGAGTCACTTGGTGGAGCAGTGTTTCCCAAGTTGAATTGGAGTGCTCCAAAAGATTCAGCTTGGATAAGTACTTCTGGTACTCTTCGTTGCACCGCATTCACTGAGATCGCACTTCTGTTCCGAGCATCGGACTCATTAGTCCATGATTTGTGTCATGCTTATGATTCATGCTCGGATAAATTATCGTCTAGACCGCATAATTTCTTCCTTGCTCTGCGTAAATGGTATCCGTCCCTTAAGCCAGACATGGAATTTCGCTGTTTTGTTCGGAATCAGAAATTAGTCGGAATCTCTCAGCGTGAGGTTACTACTTTCTATCCTGTTCTGGCTGAAAAAAAGAATGATCTCTTATTACTGATACAAGGATTTTTCAACAATTATGTTAGAACTAAATTTGAGTCAGAAAACTACACATTTGATGTTTACGTTACAAATGATGAGAGAGTTAAGATTGTGGATTTCAACACTTGGGGTGGTTTTACATTGTCATTGTTGTTTACATGGGATGAATTGGAGCATGTTCATAGCGAAGGAGAGTTTCGAATTGTCGAAGATCGTTGCGGTGTTTGGTCGGGACTTAAAACAGCAGTTCCATATGATTACTTGGATACAAGTCCAGGTAGTGGTTGGGATCAATTTCTAAGGAATGCTGATGAAGAGTTAAGAGAACAATTTAGGTCTAGTGAAGCTGGTGCATGATGATAAATTCTTGTTCTCAATTCTTAACTTTGAGATGGCAAATAGAATGAGTGAAGGGTTATTTTGGTACTTGAATTCGCTAGACGTTGTCACAATAGTCCTTAAATGTACTACAATTGAAAAGAAAGAAAAAAACCTAAATACCTCTTTAATTTATTAGTTTGATCATTTTGAGGATGTTTTAGTGATTTTGATACATTTAGAACTATAGGGACAGTGTCTAACATATTTAGTGACTAAAATGAATATTTAATACAAATAGAATAATATGTTTTCTATTTAAAAATAGTTTACTTTGAGATTTTAGATTTTCAACAAAGGGGAATGATTTTCAACTAGTTTTTTTTTTCATAGCTTATGTTATAGAAACACTTTGGCCTATTTCATGTTTAGAAATATTAAAACTTAAAGACATGTTGCATCCATTTTGGATTTTCCAAATATGGAATTAAAACATATGAAATATGTTTTTTTTTTCTTTTAAGGAACATTGAGCATGCAATTATATGTGTCAAATAACTAATGTTGTTATTTGGATTGTCTATAATAGGGATGGCAACATAACTCCTACATGCGAGTATCCATTCAACCTCGTTTGGTTTAGCAGAGGAAAATCCGTTTTGATTGTTGTGGATTTTCTACGAAATTAAAATTCAAGGTGGGTTTGGGGGTGGTGATATGCACCTCACACCCGAACCTGCCATGCAAGTAATATTATAGTAATTTTTAAATTTTTATATATATGAATGAGTACGGGTGTAGACGGAGAAATCTGAACCTTGATGTGAGCGGAGATGAGAGTCTAAATTTCACATCCGCTATGAAACGACAAAGGGAGCAAGGTTCCCCCGATTGATCGAATGCGGGAGTTGACGAGGCAAAATATATGCCCGCCCCGTTGTCATACATAGTCTATACTTTGAATTCTTTGTATTAATATGTGTTTCTAAGGGTTTAGATTCCATGATCTGGGTCGTCTAACTGAATAATTGAAATTTTAAGATAGATTTTGAAAAGAGAAACTAATAAAAGATATTGAATTGAAAATAACATTGTGGTATTAATTAATTACAATTAAAAAAGCATAATTAATATTATTAAAAAAATAGTAATTAGTTTATGAAACCAAGAAAGAGAAAGAAAAAAAAAATTGTTGCAACTCGTGTTAAAGGTCATTAGCAAAAAGTCAATAGTTAATCATTTATAAGTTTTATAAATGGAGCACTTTTATTTTACATTATATTTTTAATTAATTTAGTATATTTTGAACATGAATTCTCAAAAATATCGATATATTTTTTATCTTGTTTATCAATACGGTCTTTTTTTCTTTGATCCATAGAATGCTAAATAATATCATCTTTAAATTTAAAATTGTCAAATTTTCAACTAGAAAATAAGATATTTTGAATTTGAGTCTCATCAAAATTTCATCTCTAAATATGCTAAATAAAGATAGAATAATTGTGACAATTTTAAATAAAAAAAATTGTGTAAATTGAATATATGATATGAACAATTGATGAGAGTAAGACAAATCTCTCAAGTTAAGT
>JBBPBT010000240.1:928786-951565 GCA_037974875.1 Cicer bijugum
CCCTATATCTCTAATAAATAGTATAATTAAATTAATTTAATTGTAATTTTAGCTCATCTATTATTATTAAATTCACAGGTTTAGTCTCTCTATTTAAAAAGTAACAAAGTAACAGTTTTGCTTTCTCTCTTGAATTTTTGAACTAAAAAAAAATTATAATTTGACATATTTTAAATAAAGTGACATACAATTTTATGATATAAAACCATCTAAATGCATTAATTAATTTAAAAATATAAAAATTTCCAAAGTTGAAAGATACATTTTTAGAGCGTTTTATTTCAATTTAATAGGTATTAATTATTATATATCACCATATTATATGCCACATTGTTTAAAGCATCTCACATAATTATTTTTTTAATTAAAAAATCATATGAATGGATCAAAATTGTCAACTTTAAGATAAATAGATCAATTTTGTGAGTTAATAAAAATAAAAAAATTAAAATTGTAATTAAATCAATTAAATTTGATTATGTTTTAATTGAATTATAAATTCATTTATAGTTTTGATTTCTTCTCAATTCAATTATAGTTCCTAAAAATCATAGATTTGGTTGTTTTCCTTGGCCTGTTGTTGTTGCTACGTGTTAGTTTCGTGTTTCCTAAATGGGATATAGTTGCCCCTTTTCATGCCCAACCCAATACAAATTATATTTGAGAATGGTTGTAAAACCAAGAGAATCGTGAACAATACCCCCACAGTGGGTAGTGTACTCGTACACTTATACATGAAATGAGAAAAAATATATCTTATATTGTAGATTAACTGAAACAAGGGCACTGTAGAGAAGAGTAAAGATGAATGTGAGAAATAAAAAAAGAGAAAAAGAGATACTGAATAGTAGTATCATTATCTTATGACGTAGTTTTTATTTCTATTTATAGAATACAAGTAAATAAACATTCATTAATGCATCTCATATTCACAATATTCATAACACTCATTCTTGAATGTCCATCGAGAATATGACTCGTTAAAACTTTACTAAAAAAGTTTAGTGAAAAATGTCTCATTAAAAATATTATCTAGAAAATCCAAATGACTTTATTGATATTCATATCACAATCTCGTAAAAGATCATAAGTGATTACATATTTTGCTAGAATATGCATTGTTCAATCTTCTTTAATGTGTCATTATCTCAACTGAACAATGTATATTATATTATCTTCATAAAGAACTCTTGTAGTCATATTTATGAAATATAAACCATTAGTATCTTGCAGGTGTTGAATCACAGGTCTTAACCAAAACACATTTTCATATTGTTGTTGTTGGGGTTATTTCACACATCTCCATGAAATAGTTATATTCCTCATGTAAACAAATAACTTCTTTCTGATCTATATTATTATGAGAATTAGACAAATAACATACACGTCTAATATAACAAAGTATATACCTAATCATGTTCTAATGTTGTTGTATATGTAAAGAAGTATATGATACCTTTCTAATAAGTTAACAACAAGTAATTAGTAAGATACATTAGCATTTGATTGTATTGATATATGTTACTTCATGAACAAATAGATATCATAATTTTCTTGAGGTCTAAAAGGACATTGTTCACAATTGATGACCTTAAAATAATCAATGTGCACAATTGATTTTATTTGTCCATGTAGAACCATTTGAAGACTTTTACTATATAAGCTTCATAATTTACAAAAATATCCTTCAATATCCATTTTGTAATCTCAAACAAATATTTTTCTTTGTTTGATATTCATCTCAAACTATTTTTGTAAACAATTAGATTTCAAATTATGTCATTTCCATATCCTCATTTATATTCATAATGAATGTTACACAATATCCATCTAGATTGTTTAAGCACATAAAAAGATGTATTCATCTTGATTAAATCATCTCTTCGATAGTTTGAATTGTATGTCTCGCATAAATTAAATCATTCAAATAATCATCACTATAAGTTGTAGTACCCTAATTTTGTATTGTTTCTGCCTTTCTATTTCAGATGTAGTGTCATTGACCTTTGCTTTGTAACTAATTAGAGAAACATAAAAACATAATTTATAAGTTAGTATTTGTACACATTATGCATAACTAAATGACATATTTTTGAGTTTAAAAAAAAAGAAACTAAAGGACAAATAAAAGCTCAACAATGAATAGATCAGAACAAATAATCTAAAATTATGAAGGCATCAAAGCTGCAGAAAAATGCAGATGATGAGCAAAGAAATCAAAACATCAAGCAGGAAATTGATGGAGAAGGACCAAGGCAGGCAAAGAAAACAACTAAACAGATACAAAAACTCTATAAATACATCTCCATTTTGTTTAAAAAAGGAGGAGGAATCTGAGATTAACTCTACTAAAAAATACACTTACAAAGAGGAAGAAGAAGAAGAAAGAAAGAAATAGCAAATAAAAACAAACAGAAGAAGAAGAAGAAGAATAGTTAAGGTAAATTTTTCTTTACATTATGATTACTTTTTTTTATAAAATTGTAAGGTTTTGATTTAAAATAGGAAAACCAAGACAACATTTGAAATAAAAAATAATAAAGTCAAAAGTCACAAACCCTATTTCGACATTTTCTTGTGTCGGCGGTTGTTTGTAGCGGAAGAAGGAGAGTCCAAAATAGAACAGGTGCAGTGTTTCGGTCATAAGATCAATGGCTGCGCAATCGAACTCATTGAGCCTAAGATTTTCTATTTCAAGGCATACAAGCCAATCCTCCTTCTCAGAAAGCGCCGTTTTGCCGATGTCGATATGAAAATCGGAGTGAAGGGAGGATGACACACTTCTTAGATCTATGCTATCAGACAGAGCATCGCCAAGGCACATTCATTCACGGTTCATGGATCTGCCTCTTGCAAGACTCCATTATTTTTTCTTTCTTCTTTTTCCATGCCTTCTTCTTCTACTGTTGTGGCCGCCTCTTACTAGTTGTTAATTTAGGGTTTTGTTTAGTTTGGGAGCTAGGGTTGCTATTATGTTTTTTAAGTTGGGCCCATGTTCTAATAAAAAACAAACAAAAAAACTGTCAAACTTAGCCTATTTTAAATCTTTTCATTTAAATTTATTTTTAATTTTATTTTTTTAAATAAAAAAGTTTAATTTTCTTCATAATTAAATGTTAATTTAATCATAAAAAATAAAGATAAATATTATGTTGAAGATTAATTAGATGTGAATTTTTTTTTTAATCTTTGAGTTGTTAGGACACATGTGGTACAACTTGATAGTTCTAAAACTCTATTTATTTTATTTATTTATTTATTTATTTATTTATGAACTGATCTAAAATAGACTTATTTATTAGATATGACATCTTTTTATTTATTTTTTTGAGTTGTTAGAACACAAGTAGTACAACTTGATAGTTCTAAAACTCTCTTTATTTATTTATTTTATTTTATTCTATTTATTTAGTCATTCATTCATTTATTTTAATGAATTAATCTAAAATCAATTTATTTATTAGATGTAACTCTTTTTTATCTTTGAGTTGTTAAAACACAAGTTGTACTACTTGGTGGTTTTGAAACTCAATTTAAAAATCAAGAGTAATAAAATATTTTTTTTAAAGGATTAAACTAGATGTGAGATCTTCTTTATTCCTTGAGTTTTGAGACACAAGTTGTACAACTTGATCGTCCTAAACTCATATTTTAAAACATTTACTCAAATCAAACTTTTTTATTTATTTTTTTATATTTTGTCAAAATATTTTTTGTATCACAAAATAAATTTTCTTTAAAACACACTCAACACATCCTTATTTTTTTAAGCAAGAACTACGTAGCTTTGATTTTTCCATCGCACCGGAAGATACGTAGGAACAAGATCACATTCTTTTCAAGCACATAAATAAATTTTTTTTTGTCCTTTATTTGTTAAGTACATATTAATTTCAAAATTATATTTTAAAAATAGTAATAATTGTTATTCATATTTAATAATAAAGAAAAATAAATATACTTAAGTTAAAATTAATTTTGCATAATTAATTATAGGTAACCGTATTTTAACGGATGTCGTAGGGTGCTAGTACCTTCCCTATGCATAATCGACTCCCGAACTCAAAATTTGGTTTCAAATACCATTTTTTTTATTTTTACTATTTTAAGGGTTTCCCAATATTTTCCCTATTTTAAAATAAATTTTGGTAGCGACTCCGTTGAATTCGAAAAACACTCGAAATTTTAGGTCGCGACAGCTGGCGACTCCGCTGGGGACATTTTAGAGAGTCAGGCCTAATAAATTAATTGTGCATAATTTTTAACTTTTTATTTTTATTTGTTTTTTACTTTCTTTTATTTTATCCGTTTATTATTTCTTAATAAATATTAGTGGACATTATAATATTTTTTAAGCTTGTTGATTATTCTTATTTTTTTTTATTCATTCATTTATTTATTTTTTTATTTATTAATCTATTTATTTATTTATTATGTATATATGTTTTATTATCGTCATGGAGTTATTAAATTATACTTATTCCACACCCTACACTTTTACTAAGACACACATTTATGAGTGGATCCTTACACTTGGGTTTGAACAAAACTTAAGTTTAGTTTCAAGGTTGCGTAGTGGTACCCTTCTGGATGTACATCCTGTTTGGTTAACATGAAAATCTCACATAGAGTTTGATCTTATTGAGGGCATTGTCACTCCAAATAGTTTACCTATTGTTGTTGACAATATTTCAAAATGAGATTATTGACTCTAGGAACTGTGTTTAGAACTATAGAGCCACCCTTGTGAGAATTTCACTGCATAAGCCAATAGACCCTTTCATCATAAGAATATTTATATAAGTAAAATACCTTATACATTCATTCAAATTGTTATATATTCACAATTGTCATTCTACATAATTGCATTCATATCTCATGACATTGTTTCTTTTGAAAATAAATCGGCATTTTGCTTTAATTTTCAGAATTGTTGGGAAATCATAAGAATCTTAGTCACGTGTTAAATTAAAGTAGACAATGGGATCAGAAAAAAGAAAAACTTTTACTTTTAAAGTTCAAGCAACTTGATTTGAAAAGTTTAAGAGACATCAGCAATCAAATGAAAACTATACAACGTGATAGTTTCTTTCTTTAATATGGAAAGATCCTAAACCTCTTGGCAGTAAATGTGCAAACAGGGGCCCTCACGGTTTTGGCTTAGTATTATGACCCTCTCTTAATATGTTTCACCTTTCAAGACTTTCGGTTGGCCCCGACATTAGAGGAATTTGAACGAATATTGGGTTACCCCCTAGAGAATGAAAATCCTTATCGATATACTGGGCAACCACCGAGTTTGGATGCAATATTTGAAGTTTTGAAAATCAACGTAAGAGAGTTGAACAGTACAAAAGAGGAAAAATAAGTCGTTCATGGCTTTTCAAGAAAATATCTAGAGCAAAAGTGCCATGATTTAGCCGCTAAAAAAGAATGGAGTATTTTTATAGATGTTTTTGACTCTAATTATCTATGTTATTGTCTTATTCCCAAACCTTGATAATTTTGTAGATTTTGCTGCCATCAATGTCTTCTTAGCTTTTAACAAATATAATCAAAATCCAGTTCCCGCGATTCTTGCTGATGTATACTACCCTCTACATATGCGACATGAGAAGAAAGGGGGAACAATTTTATGTTGTGTTCTAGTGCTGCATACCTGGTTCACGTCTCATATATTCAAGAGATGGTATCATGTTGGAATTAAAAATAATCGTGAATGGGCTCAGAGTATAGCTAGCCTTACCGGGGACACAATTTCATGGTATCATAGAGAGCAAGGGGTGGAGGAAGTAATATGTCAATGCGGAGATTTCCCAAATGTGCCTTTCATGGGAACCAAAGGATGTATTAATTACAATCTGGCGGTAGCTTTGAGACAACTTGGCTACCCTATGTTGGAAAAATCATATGATAAGTCCTTGGAAGCTTTTATTTTGCACAATACGGGTATAGTAGACCCGCCGAAGTTGCGAAGGATAAGTCGAGCTTGGGAAAAGATCATTAGAAAAGGAAAAGCACTTGGATGTAGAAGTTGCAGTACAAAAGAACCCTATCAACAATGGCTCAAAAATAGCGTCCAAGAAATCAAGTTGCCTTTCCACAGTACACCCTCGAGTGATCAGGAAATATCTGAACCTACCCTTGCTACCAATGAAGAAATAGAAGAACTCAAAGCATCATTGGTGAAATCTGAAAAGAAGAAAAAAGAGCTGCATGCGAAGTTAGAAAAAGTCTCCCAAGAGAATGAGAACTTACGATCAGAAAACACATGTAAAAGTCACTTTATTGAAAGAAGTAACAAGAGGTTGAAAGTTGAAAAAGAAAATAAACTTGACATACAATATTGTTTGAGAGGTGCAAATGAAGAATTAGATGTGCAAAAGCAAGAAAAGAATGCAGTTATCGAAGAGGCCTATATGTGGGAGCAGTTGTGGACAAAATCAACAAGCTCTGAGAAGAAGATATAAAAGGAGTTTGAAGATTTAAACAAACAACTGAAAGAAATGGTAGCTGAGTATGAGAGTCAAGTAAGAAATGAGAGGCAACACAATGAAGAAATTGAAGAATTACTCTCAAAACATCAAGACGCACTAAGAATAGAAATGGAGAATTCTAGTGAGTTGAAGAATTGCATTGATTGCCAAGAAAAGATCTATAGTGACCTAAAGGACGAAACCATATATTGGGAGGATCGATTTATGATGTTGCTAGGGCAATTAAAGAATCAAGAGATCTATAAAGAGCTGGAAGATAAAGGAAAACATTGGAAATACTATTTTTCAAATTTGGCAATGCTAACTAATCAAGTAGTCTTAAAAATTTCAAAGCATCTAAGAGAGATTGATGCGGTAATGCATCCATTGAATACTCCAATCAAAGTCTACAAGTTCCTCGAATATTTCAAAAATTTGGTAGAAGAATTGGAGGAGAAGATTGGTTGTCCTATTAAAAGAGAAGATTGAAATCCCACAGTCAATGTAGTTTTTAATTTAAATATGATGTACTCTTTCTCTTATCAATGAAGGATTTTCTATTTTGATTTCCAATCCTCATATTTTCTTCACTAATATTTTGTTCTTGCCTAAGGCGTATGATTCCCCAATATCCAACTATCATAATTCACTAATTGATTTCATTTCCATCACATTCATATTTTAATACTAATAGAAATTTTATTTTATTTTATTTTTCTTTAAAAAAACAGAAAAAATAAATAAAGTTGTTTCCCCGACACCTTTATCGAACGCTTGCGATTTCCAAGATCATGGATGAACTCGAGCAAAACCAAGAGGTGATAAGAGCAGATGTCAACCAACTGAAAGAAAAAGTTGATCGAATTCTAGAAGTTATACAGGCTTTGGCAAGGAAGGAGAATACAGATGGGGATCCTCCGATTGAAAATGAAGAACACCAAACTACTCCTTCTCACCCACTGGGTTTTACCCCGACTAACCAACAATTCTGCACAACAGCTATGCAGTTTCCTATGTATGGTCTCCCGCCTGGTTATACTCCGCCTGTAGTCATCAACCCCATAGAAAATAACCAAAACCACTCAGCTGTCAACCCCCAAAACATAAACCAATCACAAATCCCTCCTCATCTGGGATATGTGCCACCCCAAAACACTATACCCACAGAAAATATTCCATATAGTGTACCTCAAATGCCCCATTTTGATGCTAACGGGAATTGGCATCAATCTCACATTGGGGATGATACACAATCAAAGGAAAAAATTCATGTCTTAGAAGAGCGAATCAAAGCAATTGAGGGGCATAATGTCTATGGTCTCGAAGCTTTCGACATATGTTTGGTTCCTAATGTGACTATCCCTCCAAAATTTAAGGTTCCCGACTTTGAAAAATACAAAGGCAACACATGTCCTAAAAATCATCTAACTATGTATTGCAGAAAAATGGCTTATCATGCTCATAACGATAAACTTCTCATTCATTTTTTTTCAAGATAGTTTGAGTGGGGCATCGTTAAGTTGGTATATGCATCTTGAGCGAAATCGTATTCGTTCGTGGAAAGACTTGGTTGATGTTTTCTTGAGGCAATACAAGTAATACATTGACATGGCCCCTGATAGGATGCAATTGCAAAATGCATTGAAAAAGGACAACGAAGCTTTCAAAGAATACGCGCAATGGTAGAGGGAAATGGCATCACAAGTAGAACCTCCTTTATCTGAAAAAGAAATGGTTGATATGTTTATGGATACTCTCCAGTCGCCTTTCTATGATAAGATGATTGGGAGTATGTCATTAAACTTTTCTGACCTTGTCATGATAGGAGAAAGGATAGAAAGTGGGATGAAGAGTGGCAAAATCGTATGTCCAGCGACTAGCATAAAAAGACCCCAACCGACATTCACAAAGAAGAAAGAAGGGGACGCTAACACTGTAATGGTAAACCCCAGAGTCTCCTATTTTCCATCCATCAATTCTTATCGACCCCCAAACTTCCAGCCCGCAATATCACAAACTCCTTACGTTCCTTATCCATATGTGGCTGCAACCACACAAGCTTCGTACCCTCAATATCACCCTTCAAGACCACCTTTTTATCAACCACCACCTACTGCATTTTCCCAACAAGGTCAATGGAACCAAAATCCAATCTCAAATCACTACAGACCACCTGTCAATCAAAAAAGGATAACCCGTTTTGACCCAATTCCTGTCACGTATAGCCAATTGTTGTCTCACTTACTCCAAAATTCAATGGTAGTCCTGAGGCCAATGAAACCTCTAGAACCACCATTCCCGAAATGGTATAATCCTAACGCCAAATGTGAATACCATGCTGGGGCCGTGGGGCATTCTGTCGAAGATTGTCAAGCCTTTAAAACTAAAGTGCAAGAATTGATTAATGCAAAATGGTTTACCTTCAAGGAAGATGGTCCCGACGTAGGGAATAATCCTTTGCCGGGTCACGGAGATACCGCTATCAATCTCATTGAAGAAGAGATAGATCAATATACAAAAAATAATTATGTATTGATCATAGAGCCATGCATGGAAAATGATAGATCTTTTCCAAAACCATTGGAAATCCTCTATAGAAAAGAGAATCCTAAGCCAACTCATAGTGAAAAAAATGCAATAATTGTTCAAGCACCAACCTCTTTTCCTTATGATAATAACAAGGCAGTACCATGGATTTATGAAGTCATATCCCATTTAGTCAACCACCAATCAGACGATAGCTCTAAACATGAAGGTACTGATGTCTCCAATATTTCAGGGATTGGTGGGATGACCCGTAGTGGTCGAGTATACGCTCCTGAACAACTTAGGAAAAAGGAGGGTCAAGGCGAAAAAGGGAAAGAGGTTGTGTATCATGCCATAAAAGGACCGGAAATTTGCAAAAAGATAGTGCCTACAGAAGAAGCTAACGAATTTTTGAAGTTTATAAAGCAAAGTGAGTATAAGGTGGTAGATCAGTTAAATCAAACCCCTTCCAAGATATCTATTCTTTCTTTGTTATTAAACTCTGAAGCATATTGAAGGGCATGATGAAAATTTTAAATGAGGCCCATGTGACTCATGATATCAATGTCGACCAATTTGATGGGGTTATCGGTAATATCACCGCCAATAGCAGTTTGAGTTTTAGCGACGTTGAATTACCAGCTGAGGGGATGGAGCATAATAAAGCACTACATATCTCTGTGAGGTGTCTTGATCAGATTCTTGCACGAGTGCTAGTTGATAACGGTTCATCGTTAAATGTCATGCCAAAATCAACACTATCAAAACTATTTGTTCATGGGGCTTGCTTGAAGCCGAGTAGTATGGTGGTAAAAGCGTTTGATGGATCCATAAGACAAGTTATTGGAGAGATTGACCTTCCAATTCAAATCGGACCCCATAACTTTGGAATAACCTTCCAAGTGATAGATATTAAGTCGACGTATAATTGTCTTTTAGGGAGACCGTGGATTCACGCTGCTGGAGCAGTAACATCCACTCTCCATCAAAAGCTAAAGTTTATAGTAAACAATAAGTTGGTGATAATATCTGGGGAAGAAGATATGATAGTGAGTCATCTATCTTCTACGTGATACATTGAAGAAGCAGAGGAAGCACTTGAGACTTCCTTCCAAGCATTAGAAATCGCCAATGTTGTTTTCATGGGTGAAGGATTTCATTTAAAAGATCCAAAACTATCTACCACATCATTGAAGTCTACAAAATCCATGTTGGAAGGAGGAGCTTTTGTTAAATTTGGTATATTGATAGAAATACCATAAAAGAAGAATAAGGACGGGTTGGGTTATGTACCTATCAAAGCTGATCAAGAGAATGCTGTAAAAGAAAAACGAGAAAGCAAGCTAGTTAATTGGAAAAATCGGGTACCAAATTCACAAAAGATCCTTATTTGTGACATTCATCAAATCTTCCAAAGCGCTGGAATAATATATGCTGATCAAGTGGCTGTTGTGGAAGAGGATAATATTGATGGTGATACCCTCAAATTGGTGTACCCTTGTTCTTCAAACACGAATCTCAACAATTGGAAGATCATCGAGTTTCCCGTGTTTGCTAATTCATGTTCAAAGTAATTATGTATTTTATTTCCTTTTGCTCTGCCCAAGGCTATAAGGATAACTAATAGGGCGCATGTATTTCAATTTCGTGCTTATTATCAATAAATGCATTTTGAATCCTCTAGTTATTTTTGTTTTTCTCTTTCTTTTTTTTTTTATAGTAATCTTTATTCATATTTTCTTTTTTTTCCTTTTTTTTTCTTAACTTAAATAATGCAGATTAAAAAATGAATATGTTGAAAATAGCAGCGCTAGAACCCTTTCTTGTAATTTTGAACACCCAATTAATCACACTGATGAGGATTGCGAAGACGATTGTGAGCTTCCCCCAGAACTAGAAAGGTTAATTGAACAAGAAGCTAAGATAATCCAACCCTATCAAGAAGCTGTTGAGGTGATCAATTTAGGGACCGAACATGATAAGAAAGAAATTAAAATTGGTATGTCTATGAAAGAAAGTGAACGAGAAAAGCTGGTCAAACTTTTATTTGATTATGTGGATGTCTTTGCATGGTCATATCAGGATATGTCTGGGCTAGACACTAACATAGTTGAACACAAGCTACCACTCAAGCCTAAATGTGCTCCAATTAAGCAAAAATTGAGGAGGATGAGGCCTGATATGTCACTTAAAATTAAATAAGAAGTCAAGAAGCAATTTGATGTTGGTTTCTTAGATGTGGAAAAATATCCTCAATGGGTTGCTAACATTGTTCCGGCTCCAAAGAAAGATGGAAAAGTTCGAATGTGTGTTGATTATCGGGATTTAAATAAAGTTAGTCCAAAAGATGATTTTCCTTTGCCTCACATTGATGTCCTAGTAGATAGCACTGCTCAATATTCTCTTTTCTCCTTCATGGATGGTTTCTCAGGGTGTAATCAAATCAAGATGGCTCCCTAAGATATGGAGAAAACTATATTCATTACACAACGGGGGACTTTCTGTTATAAAGTGATGCCATTTGGATTGAAGAATGTTAGGGCAACCTACTGAAAAGCAATGGTAACTTTGTTTCATGACATGATGCATAAAGAAATAGAGGTTTATGTGGACGATTTGATTGGAAAATCTCGGATCGAAGAAGACCACATCGTTAACCTTCAAAAGTTGTTTATGAGACTAAGGAAGTTCAAACTCCGTTTAAACCCTGCTAAATGCACTTTTGGTGTAAGATCGGGCAAGTTACTTGGGTTTATCGTTAGTTAAAAATGAATAGAAGTGGATCCAGATAAATTAAGAGCAATACAAGAAATGTCCGCTCCACGCACAAAAAAAGAAGTTCGCGGCTTTTTGGGTAGATTGAATTACATTGCCAGATTCATATCGCATCTCACCGCTACATGCGAACCAATTTTCAAGTTTTTGCGCAAAGACCGAAAGGTTGAATGGAATGAGAATTGTCAAAAATCTTTTGAAAAGATTAAGAAATACTTGTCAAAACCTCCAATATTAGTGCCTCCAGTTCCTGGAAAACCACTTATTATGTACTTAACAGTACTTGACGAGTCAATGGGTTGTGTACTAGGGTAACATGACGAATCTGGTAAGAAGGAACATGCTATTTATTATTTGAGCAGAAAGTTCACCAACTATGAAACAAGATATTCACTGCTTGAACGAACATGTTGCGCATTAGCATGGGCCGCTCGTCGGTTGAGGCAATACATGTTATGTCATACAACTTGGTTGGTGTCTAAAATGGACCCAATTAAATACATCTTTGAGAAACCTGCTCTTACTGGAAGGATTGCCCGTTGGCAGATGTTGTTATCAGAATATGATTTGGTATACGTTACACAAAAAGCTATCAAAGGAAGCGCCCTAGCGGTGTATTTGGCCCAACAACCTGTAGAAGATTATCAATCAATGCAGTGTGAATTCCCATAATAAGGTATCATGACTTTATTTGAAAAGACCAAATCATCTGATAAAGAAAAATGGACTTTGGTGTTTGATGGTGCTTCTAATGCAATAGGGAATGGAATTGGAGCCATTTTGATTTCCCCAGAGAACCAGTTCACTCCATTTACGGCTAGATTGTGTTTTGATTGCACAAACAATATTGCAGAATATGAGGCATGTGTCATGGGCATTAAAGCAACCATTGAATCACAGATAAAAGTTCTTGTGGTATATGGAGACTCATCTTTGGTCATCCATCAAACAAAAGGAGAGTGGGAAACTCGAGATTCCAAATTGATTCCTTATCATACACATATCAAATAATTGGAACAAAACTTTGAGCATATCACTTTTCACCATATTCCTCGAGAAGAAAACCAATTGGTTAATGCCCTGGCCACATTGCCATCAATGTTCAAAATAACTGTCGGTCAGGATGTGCCGGTCATAAAAATTCAACAAAAGGATAAGCCAGCATATTGCTTATCAATAGAAGAAGAGCTTGATAGGAAACCATGGTTTTATGATATCAAATCCTATGTTAAGAATAGGGAATATCCATCAGGTATTTCAGAAAACGACAAGAGGGTTTTAAGGAGGCTCTCAATGAACTTCTTCTTAAATGGTGATGTGCTTTACAAGAGAAATCATGATATGGTTCTCCTCAGATGTGTGGATCAAGCTGAAGTAGAGAAAATTATTCAAGAGGATCACGAAGGTTCTTTTGGAACTCATGCAAATGGACACGCAATGGCAAGAAAAATGTTGAGGGCTATCTATTATTGGTTGACTATGAAATCTGATTGTTTTAGTTACATAAAGAAATGTCATAAATGTCAAATATATGCTGATAAAATACATGTACCGCCCACCTCTTTGAATATTTTAACATCACCATGGCCGTTTTCAATGTGGGGGATAGATGTTATTGGACTCATCGAGCCTAAAGCTTCCAATGGTCACCGATTTATCCTGGTAGCTATTGATTATTTCACAAAATGGGTTGAAGCCGCTTCTTATGCCAATGTGACGAGAAGCGTGGTTGTCAAATTCATCAAAAGAGAATTGATTTGTCGATATGGCTTTCCAAATAAGATAATCATTAACAATGCGACCAATCTGAATAATAAAATGATGAAGAAGTTGTGTGATAGTTTCAAAATTCAGCACCATAATTCTTCGCCACCTAAATTACAAGAATGACTAGTGTTTGTTATGTCTCCACCTAAATTAAACATACTCGTCCCCACATTGTAACCCCTACCTCAATTGTTTTGCTTGCAATGTAACAAATGTACATTTTCCAATATTGTCATTCGATGTTGTATGTTAGACTCTTTATATACCAATCCAGTTTCATTATTGAGTGTTCTATTGTTTCAAATTTTGTTTTATAATAATAAATGTTGGAATTTGAAATATGTGAAAATATAAAAACATTTTAAACATTTTGACTCTTGAAAATATACATGGGAACTTGTTTGATTCTCAAGATATATGAGTGTGTGAAGAATAATAAGGAGGGTAGTCATTTTAAACAATGGAGTTTTGCTTCACTTCGAAAAAAGCGGTCATTCAATAGATACAAAGAGTCATCATGTGGAAACAATATTTGTCTTTATTCATCCATTGAATCTTGGGATGGAGAAAAGCATAAGGATCGGGGAATCAAGTAAAAGAACAAAATGTCATCTATAATGCATGACACATAAACCACACATAATTTACTCATACTCACATGATCCATTCATCTTCATTGACACTTTACCTATACTCAATGCATCACACACGGATGAATCGTTCATACCTTATAATCCGAATTGCAAATATCATATACTTATTCCCCCTCTTTATGCACCTTCAATATTGGACCAATTACGATCTACGCATCGGTAAACAATCCGAAGATGATCACTTTCATTTCTATGGATCTACACATCGGTAACCAATTTGAAGACGATCATTTTTAATTTCTATAGATCCACGCATCGGCAACCAATCCAAAGACGAACACTTTCATTTCTATAGATCTTTGCATCGGCAACCAATCCGAAGATGATCGCCTTCATTTCTATCGATCTACGCATCAGTAACCAATCTGAAGATGATCATCTTTATTTCTATCGATCTACGCATCGGTAATCAATCCGAAGACGATCATTTTTAATTTCTATAGATCTACGCATCGGTAACTAATCCGAAGACGATCATTTTTAATTTCTATAGATCCACACACCGGTAACCAATCCGAAGATGATCATCTTTATTTATGTTGATCTATGCATCGGCGACCAATCCGAAGACGATCACCTTCATTTTTGTCGATCTATGCATTGGTAACCAATCCGAAGACAATCATCTTTATTTCTGTCAATCTATGCATCAGTAATTAATATGAAGACGATTATTTTGCACATCTAAAAAATTTGCATCATTCTCACTTTAACATTTCAAATGCACTTTAATGCACGTGTTTGTTATTGGACAAAATTTAGGTCCATATATTTATTTATCTTTTACTTGATAACAAGAAAACGAATACCATTGTTACTCATATTTTCATATTTTTCAAGTAAAATATAATTAAATAGGGGCAGCTATAGTACCCTAATTTTGTCCAAATTATTAAAAATAAATCAAAAAGGAAAATATATATTAAAAAAAGGAAGTAAATATATTTACAATAAGAAGGCTCATCAATTTACAATGCCAAATCAAGTTATAATTTCTAAATTACAATTACAATCAAATTGCAACCATAAATATTAAATTAAATTAAATTACAATAAGATTTAAACCAAACTAAATTAAGCCAGCCAGTTTTGGCTTTGTTTTGTTGTTGTTGTTGCCTCTCTGTTTCTGATGCAGTGTTTAGCTCTGCATTGTTGCTGCCTTTTTGTTTCAGATGCAGTGTCATTGACCTGTTCTTTGCAACTAATTAGAGAAACATAAAAACATAATTTATAAGTCAGTATTTGTACACATTATGTAGAACTAAATGACAAATTTTTGAGTTTAAAAAAAAAACTAAAGGACAAATAAAAGCTCAACAATAAATAGATCAGAACAAATAATCTAAAATTATGAAGGCATCAAAGGTGCAGAAAAATGCAGATGATGAGCAAAGAAATCAAAACAACAAGCAGGAAATTGATGGAGAAGGACCAAGGCAGGCAAAGAAAACAACTAAACAGATAAAAAAACTCTATAAATACATCTCCATTTTGTTTAAAAAAGGAAGAGGAATCTGAGATTAACTCTACTAAAAAATACACTTACAAAGAGGAAGAAGAAGAAGAAGAAAGAAATAGCAAATAAAAACAAACAGAAGAAGAAGAGTTAAGGTAAATTTTTCTTTACATTATGATTACTTTTTTTTTTATAAAATTATAAGGTTTTGATTTAAAATAGGAAAACCAAGACAACATTTGAAATAAAAAATAATAAAGTCAGAAGTCACAAACCCTATTTCGACATTTTCTTGTGTCGGCGGTTGTTTCTAGCGGAGGAAGGAGAGTCCAAAATAGAATAGGTGCAGTGTTTCGGTCATAAGATCAATGGCTGCTCAATCGAACTCATCGAGCCTGAGATTTTTTGTTTCAAGGCATACGAGCCGATCCTCCTTCTCGGAAAGCACGGTTTTGCCGACATCGATATGAAAATCAGAGTGAAGGGAGGAGGACTTACTTCTTAGATCTATGCCATCAGACAGAGCATTGCCAAGGCACATTCATTCGCGATTCATGGGTCTGCCTCTTGCAAGACTCCATTATTTTTTCTTTCTTCTTTTTCCCAACCTTCTTCTTCTACTATTGCGGCTGCCTCTTACTAGTTGTTAATTTAGGGTTTTGTTTAGTTTGGGAGCTAGGGTTGCTATTATGTTTTTTAAGTTGGGCCCATGTTCTAATAAAAAACAAACAAAAAAAACTGCCAAACTCAGTCCATTTTAAATCTATTCATTTAAATTTATTTTTAAATTTATTTTTTTTTAAAATAAAGAAGTTTAATTTTCTTCATAATTAAATATTAATTTAATCATAAAAAATAAAGATAAATATTATGTTGAAGATTAATTAGATGTGAAATTTTTCTTTTTAATCTTTGAGTTGTTAGGACACATGTGGTACAACTTGATTTCCAAAACTCTATTTATTTTATTTTATTTTATTTATTTATTTATTTATTTATGAACTGATCTAAAATAGACTTATTTATTAGATATGACATCTTTTTAATTTTTGACTTGTTAGAACACAAGTAGTACAACTTGATAGTTCTAAAACTCTTTTTATTTATTTATTTTATTTTATTCTATTTATTTATTCATTCATTTATTTATTTTATTCTATTTATTTAGTCATTCATTCATTTATTTCATTTAGCATGTGGAAATAATCCTCCTAACATGTCATAGCTTGGAGCACATCAATCGATTTTTCAAACATGAATCGTATTGGTTGATATTTAAATTGTTTGGAATTGTTGTTGCCCAAATCACCGCAATTTCTTCATGTTTTTATTTCACTTGGTCTAGGTAAGGGGTGAAAGAGTGTTTGAATTCATGAGTATAATATACTGTAAGAGGAGCGGGAAAACCGTATTTCCCAACGATTTATTTAGGGCTCACTACGTACGAAATAGCCTCTGAGGGATAAATGAATTAATATGAAAATATGGAAATTATGAGATTAAAATATAGAATATAAATATTTGTAAGATTTTGATTGATTTAATTTATTTTATTGTGTTATTGGGTATCGAATGATTTTTATGTTTATATGTGATTATATGAGTTTATTTGATGTGATAATAAAAGATGAATGTATTGTGATAGTATATTGTGATGATGATGATAATGTATGATTGATAATTGTGATGTTATAAATGTGTGATAAGTTTATGTGATGAGGTATGATTGATGATATAATGCTATAAATTTATGATGAGTTTATGTGATTATGATGATGTGTGATTAATGATTGTGATGATATAAATTTGTGATGATACTATTGAAATAACCCTATAGTTGATGAAATAATAGTGATTCCAATTTGTGTTTGAGATGACGGTCTTAATGGAGTATCATATGCCAACGAGAGGATAAAATAAATATTGAGAATTTGTGAAGTGAAGTGATTCTGGGGAAGTACAACTGAATGAGGTTAATGTGGTGGTATGTTGTTGAGCCTTAAAGTAAGTTTGTTAGACCTTGGAGGTATTCAAGTGGAGAATTCTTAGGTGACTCAGAGGTAGCACTCTAAATGTCGGGAGCTATCACGCAACACACGTTTACCTCGACTGTCACGTATATGTGTCTCGAGTTGAGTTGAGGGGTTCTATGAGGATAGGGCCAATTTGAATTGTCTTTCCATCGAGATGGTGTCATAGTTTCAAGCCTCCTAACCAAGTACTTCAGAGTTAGAATGGTACTACATTGTAAAGTAGAGTCTAAGCTCATGCATATCATTGCTTTTTCTTGTGATTGTTTTGTTGTGATTAATGTGTATCGCATGTGATTATAATTTCTCTTAGACGATTTGAGGTTATAGTGAAATATATTGATTTTCCTTGAGTGATTTCGACTTTTTAATGTGATATATTTCTTGAGCAATTTTTGTTTAATGATACGGTTCTATTATAATTTTTTTCTACGAGTTCTTCTTACATGTATTATACTCTCAATATGATTTTGAAACTCACCTCCTTCGTTATTTGTGTTTGACTAACTTGACCCTGCATTTGCGAAATCGCAGTTGGTACAGGTTAATGAGACATGAAGTTCAAGTTTGGGAGGAACCTCGCTCTCATACATGATACCGAAAATAAAAGTTTTAATTTGTATTATTCTTATTTAATTTGAAATGAATTTTTGTATGAAAATCTTAGAAGTACTAGTAAGTTTTTAGAATTAAATCAAGTAATTATATTTAAATCAATCTTATTGAGATTGCACTACTTTAATGGAGAAAAAAAAAGTTTAAAGTATTTCTTTTGAATTTTGAAAAACGTGATATCCTAAATTAAAAATGAATGTTTTAATTTTCTTGGAAACAAATTTTTATTTATCCGCTGTAAATTTTATAAAAATATAATATAAATTATTATATATATTATTTTAGGGTTTAGGGTTCACACTTATCACAAAATTATAACATCACTATCATAAATCACACATCATCATCATCACATAAACTTATATTATACAATGTATCCCTATTTTTTTTATCATCTCACATAAACTCATCTAATTAAGCATATGCACCAAACTCATTCGATATCTAATATCACAAAAATATCAAATACCACATATTTAACGAAATCAAAATCAATCAACACATTATAAATATTTCTATTTCATATTTTAATCTTACAATTTTTATATTTGCGCAGTAATTAATTTATCTCTCAAAGGACTACCACTGTACGTAGAAAAAATAGCTACAAAAATTATGTCAGTTTTTTGAGACAACAAATGTGGTGATCGAAATCGGCCAAAAATAGTTGGTCCAAGGAAAGACACGCTATTGTTTTTTATCAAATAGAGCCACGATCAATGAAATTGATGCGAACGATGGATTATGTGGTCAATTTTGTGTGGGATAGAGGTTGAGATCAATTCAAATGGCAACGAATTGGTGGGAGTGATTTTGAGAGAAAAAGGGTTTAGCGTTTTGGTTGTTGTTGTCATTTTTTTAATTGCAGATGGAGGGGTGCAGATATCAGATGTACAGGTGCAAGAGTAAAATACATTGTAAGGCCTAACACAGAGAGTCTAGTATGAGGTAGAAATAGGGGTGCTATGAGCAGTTCGCAGATGTATAAAAGAAAAATTCAATCCAATAACAATAATAGATCAAATTAATATGCAAAAGTAGAAAATATGGGTATAAATAGTTGTGTGACCCAAAATTCTAAAAGTCCTTAATGAAGAGATGATGTATTTTAGTCATCTACATTAGAAACTTTTTCTCCAAAATACCCATTTTAACATAGTATTATTCTTCTTTAACATAAATAAATAAATAAACAAATATAATTTTAACCACTAAATCAAATATTCATAAAATCATCACATCATGGCAAACACACATATAAGAAAAATTAACTATAATATTTATCAACATATATCCTAAAACACCTTAAATATCAAATTAACTCGATAAAATAGTATTTTAATTAGTTAAATAGTCTACTATAAAATTTGGGGTGTTACAACATATAGTTCAAATTAAAGTGTTAAAAACAAAAGAAATACAAGTCATTGTTATGGTATAAGTTAGATCTTTTGATGAACAAAGAAAAGGCAATCTACTAAAAAAAGTTCACAATGACTTTGAAGAAGTTGCTAAAGTTGTCTCAGATTCTGATGAACACGCTCTCAAATGTGTCTCTAGTGATTTTGTTAATTATACAAGCAACAATCTAAATGTTTTTGATAAATTTGTCGAGTAAAATGATCATTTGTCACTGTTAAGTGTGTCAAGCAAAATGATTATATGCCTCTAATAAGTGTGTCAAATAATCTTTATCAACTTAATAGTAGATAGACATCAATGAAGAAAATATAAATATTGTGGATGACGTTATTGATCCTCAAAGTACACAATTAGTCAATTCTATTGTTGTATTTACCATTGACAAAGTAAATTACTTAAACTTTTGTTTGTAATTTTAAATAATAATAGTTCTTAATGTTAATTTATTTTCACAATTGTTTGCTACAAGGGATAGTTTGATTAAAATGGGTTAGAAAAGTTATCATATATAGGTTTAAAAATAAGCACAACATCACTAGGTATAAAAACAAAGCTAATTCTTAACGGTGAAAGAAGTGACAAGTGCAAACTTTGGACAAACCCTAAACATGTCAGGGTACATATACATATAAAAAATGTGAGTGTTTGTTTTAATACAGAGGTATTTTAGTCTTTTAGGGTGTAACTTGAACAATTAGTTGTGTATTAGATGAAATCTTACTATTATCTATATTTTTTAGTTTTAATTCCATTTTTTATATCAAAAAGCTAAAAATTTATTAAGAAAAAAAATAAAATATTTTAATTTTATTGAAATATATTAAAATGACGTGTTAAAATTGATTACTTTCATTGGATGATAGTGTAAAATTATTTTACACTGTCGGTGCATATGAATTAAACTTTTTCTCATGTACTAAATTACTTCATAATCATCTTATTTTCTATTTTTTTCTTTGATTTAGACTTTCTTTTCTTTCCTCTATATTTCCTTTACTAATCAATCAAAGTATAAAAAATATAGAAACTAATTCATTTTGGTTTAATTTTCATAAGAACTTAAAGTTATTTGTATTTTTAGAATAAATTAAATATCACAGCAGGGTAAAATATGTCTCATAATTCAATCATATTTAAAGACAATCATTTAGCACATTTCAGTTAATCAATGGGGCATTTTGGTTTGGGTATATGTTCTCAGCTTAGAGAATTACTAGTACCCCCAATAATTAGTTGTGTACCCCCCTCATTTTCCAATTTTAGACAAAGAACGATTTTTTTTCTCTTTTTTTTTTTCTTTATGTATATCATGATCCACAAAAAATTATATTTTGTTCAAACAGAAAAATGAACAGTAAGATTTCAATTGTTGAGGTATAATTAATTAATTATTATTCGCTTTAGCTTATTCCAGTAGTTGGTATTTTCTGCTGCAGTTTGGGTCCAATTGTATTGAAATACCATTGAACATTATAATAAAACACATATATATAAAAGATTTCACAAATCAGTTTAAGGTTATTATTATATTTAATCTTAGACTCGTGATTAACCCAAATGACACAGCTATAAATTTAGTAATAAAAAAATGACACAGCTATTAACTTATAAAAATAATAAGAGAATTTATATAGTGTATTTGTTCTTTAAATTAATAGTTAAATAACTTTGTTTATAAAAAAGTTTATTTCCTATCATTTATATAATTATAATATAAATATTATTTATTAAAATATTAGTAAATAAATTTTATTTTTTTTATTTTTATTATTTATAATGATAAATATTAAATATTTTTACACAAATTTTAAAAAGTTAATATAACGTTTATAAACTACAAAACGAAATAATGTTTTTCCTAAACTACAAAAATAATTAATTAATTTATAAAACAATCATTAATATATTGATTTATACAATAAATGTAGTAAAACCTATTATGCATAGATACTGTACTGAGGAGTAGTACGTGTACAAAATGTATTATTTTAAAAAAAATTAAAATACGAGTTTTTTTTATAATACAAAAACAAATAAAAATATCACAAATTATATTTAGTTACAACATTAAATAAACTTAAATATATAAATAATATTATATTAATATATAAAAAAATCATCAATTTTATTGATAATAAAAAAATAGTGTCAAAAATACGTTACTCTTTAACACGCATTTTTCAACAAAGTCTATTTAATCGATTAAAATTTATATAAATTTTATAAATATATATAAAATCTACATGATTTAATAGAATCTATGTAAATTTTAACTAATAAAAAAAATATATTATTAACACTCTCCTGCAATAAAATAATAAAAAAATAAAATAAAATACACATGAATATTTAATACTCGATATAAATATTTCATCATTTTAAAAGTATATACTAATATTCGTCGGTTTGTAAATATAGAAATCCTAGTAATAATCTTGTGTGGAGTGGAATCAAACGTATTATTTTTAGCTAATGTATTTAATTGTAAAGGGTAACTATTGAATGATGCAAAAGGGTAGAAATGTGTTGGTTTGGTTTATATGAATGAAAACACCAAATATCATTCCACCTATGAAAGGTGTTCTTTTATTAGAGGGACACCAAAGTCTCCTTTAGGACCCATTGCCATTAAAAACTTCACAAATTTTTACCATAAATGATTTTCTTGTTGTTGAATGACTTCTTTGTAAAATATAATTTATTTTAAAATAAATTTTTATTTTAATTTGTAATTTAATATTAATTTTTTAATGAATATTAATTGTATAACTCTCAAATTAATAATTTTCACTATATATTTATATTAATTGTATAAACATCAATAATTAATAATTAATTTGAAATGTTAATGTAGTAGAGATGTCAGATTAATTTATGTGATGTATTGTACTATATTTTTTATTAAAAATTTGGTAAAAATAATATTATATTACTCTTATTAATTATTGTTACTGTAGCTTCAATGGTTTTGGTGTAATAATAGAAAAAAATTTATACTCTCTCATCCAAAAAAAATTTATATAAAAAATAAATGTGATACTATTTTTTTACACATAGAA
>JBBPBT010000240.1:962678-981604 GCA_037974875.1 Cicer bijugum
AATTATTTTTCTAAACAACATTTAAAAAAAATAATATTTTACATATTTTGGTGCAGATATAAAATTAAAGATCAAACATAAGCAAGTTTGATTTTTAGTCAAGAATTTAATTTTAAAATTAATCTATAATTTAAAAATCCCCTTTTAAGTTAAAAATTGAAGTACTATAAATTTTAAATAAATAAATTATTAATGAAACATAATTTATATTTTAGTATTAGTGAATCGATTGTGTATATTTTATATTATTTGAATATAGTTCAATTTTTTCATTAAAAAATATAATTTAATTTACATACATATAATAATAACATTTATAAAATTATTTTCATTTATTCTTTATGTATTAAATATGACTATTGAATTCATCTATGTGAGATGAGAATAAAAATTATTTATTTTAGAATGATTATGTTCACATAGTTATGTCGTGTTTACAAAATTACATTATCTATTGCCGCCGCGAATTGAACCCACCGGCCACCACTATTGCCGCCGCGAATTGAATCCACCGCTATTGCCGCCGCTATCCACAGTCGCTGATAATATATACTTACTGTGCAGGAGGAACACGGCATCCTAATAACAAGAAGACAAGTACAGTGAAATTAAAAAACGCTTCTCTTAGTTCTTCCATTAATTCTTTTTCTTTCTCTTGGTACTGTGAAAATGAAAAGCATTGTCAATAATTCCTATCCATCATATTATTTTGCTGTTGTGATTTCTTTATTTCTTGTTATTATGACTCCTCATCAGTCACTAGTTGTATTCTTTATTTGTTGCCTACCAAGTGTTCGACAGAAATACTCAAACAACATATTATGTGTTAACACTCTTAGCACATACCCTTCTGGCGAACGCGTATCCTTTATTCGACACAGCAGCAAATTCTGTGTCCAAAAAACAAATTGCAGCACATAATAAATAAATAAAGAGGAAAAAAATTAGAAATAATTCCTTTCTTTGCTTCAATATTTAATTTATACATTTATACTCTCTTGTGCACAGCAACACAGAGGAAAGTGGAAATTAGAGACTATTGGGAGCACACCAAGAAAGAGGAGAAAACCAATTCTGTGTAGTTTGGTATCATATTCATAGGTAAGTGTTGTTTTTTGTTCTCAAATATCATATATATCATCATGTGTGTTGACAGTTGTGTAATCATATTTGAATTGTTTTTTTTTGCTTGAGTTATTGTTCATATGAGATTTTCTATTATAGTTTGTTAGGGGCGCACGACAAATCGTGAGATCACGATTCGTTCACCACACGGTGGCGCAAGACGCCGCCGCAGACCGGTTATTTTCGATTTTTTTCTTACTCTATTCATTTACTAGCTTTCTTTTTTGGTTTTATATAATTAATTAATAATAATTGTTATTGTGATTTAAAAAAGGAAATATACTATGCTATAAATTACAATAAAAGGAAATATATAATGCTATATTATTATTTAATCAATAATATCAAATGATTTTATTAGTAAAAAAAATATATATGTATTTTTTTAAAAATAAAAGATATTTGTTTATTGCTTTTCGATGCTGGAAGCATGGAACTTCTGTATAGATGGTGGTGAAATTTTTAGTTTGATGTTTTTTTAAATCAATTTTAGTTTTATTTTATGTTTAAATTAATAAATTTTTAAATTAAGGTTAAATTTTTTAATTAAATCCTCAACACTGTCAACCCTACATGAGTTGTGGCTGCCTTGAATTAATTAATTCATAATGAATTGTGATATTTTAATGTCTTATTGCACATGGTCTACGAAAAATTAAGCTGGAGTACTTGTAGTAAGATTTTATCAATAAAAGCAAATGAGAATATTTCTTATGTTAATAGATAAAAATAATAGAATATAATCTTATGAGTTTATTTGCTATATATTAATCATTTAAAAAGTTTTATATTATAATATATCACATGATTGTGATATAATTACCATAAAACTTCAATACTCATAATAATTCAACTTATGAGTCTGGCTTCTTGCAGGAAGATGGTTGCTCTCAAAGACATTGTGCCTGCAGCTCAAAACAACATAGACACTAAATTTATAATTTTGGAGAAAGGGAGGACCACACTTGAAGGACAAAATAAGATGTGTTTGGCACTTGTAGCCGATGAGACTGCTGCAGTTCATTTTCAGCTTTGGGGTGATGAATGTGATTATTTTGAATCAAGTGACATCATTTATCTAACCAACGGCATTTTTTCCTATCAACGTGGTAACCTTATATTAAGGGCAGGTAAGAGAGGGAAGCTTGAGAAGATAGGTGAATTTACTATGTCTTATGTTGAAACACCAAATATGAGTGAGATTCGTTGGATTCCTGACCCAAATAATTCTAAGATGTATATCCAAGAGCATGTCATATCTCCTCATTCCCGTATTTTCACTCCAATTCTATAGATTTCGATATTTGTTTTTAATGAGATGGATTCTTTGTTGTTACAGCATCGCGCATAACAATTTTCAAGTGTTCAATTTGTTTTATGTTATGTGCTATAGTTTAACTTGATTTAAACATAGTTTTCTGGTTTTAATTCAATGACTAACATTGTTTACTGTGTGAAAATGCGTGATTTCGTTGTTGTAGGAAATCTAGGCGCTATTTTTAGTCACCACAAAAGTAATGAACTTATTGATAAACCTATCTTTCATTTAAGCACTTTTTTTGGAACTCATTATTGTGCAAATGAAAAAAGAAATTAATTGCATTGATTTTGAAGGCCTTTTGGTTTCCATGATGTTAAATATTACGAATTAACCAAAAAGGGATATTTGCCCTCTTACACCTTCCCAACATCACCCAAAACAACATTTTGAACGAATTTGATTAATATTTTAGAATTTTAAAGACATTTTTGATGTAGTGTTAAGGTAGGGGGTTAAGTTATACAGTCTTATAATTTTAGTGACTAGATTAAATGTTTATTCTTTGTATATTGCACTTCAAAATATGGCAGAGAATCTAAGCAGCAAAAATATGTGCTTGAACAAAGTTAGATGCAGATCAGCTAACATACTCTAGTCTACCAGTAACTATTTTAAGTTTCATGTCAATGTTTTGACTTAGAGACAATTGTTGCACCGAATTGGATTTGGATTCATATAGCATTACTTGAGTTGTGAGTTTGGTTTATCAAAAGGAAAATCTATATAGCTCCTAAAGTCATTAGAATGAATAGTATGTTGTTCAACCTATAAAAAAAACATGCGATTAGCCTTACACATTATGGTTTCTAAGTCAGCACTTTGTTACCATAGACGTACGAGTTAAGGCAATTCTACAACACTTACACAACATTTAGTATATGTTTGGGTTCGCATTGAATTTCTCAACATTTATTTTATGTTTTGATCGACAGTAGAATTTAAAGTTCATCTCTTTAGCAGTTTATTAAAATTGATATTGAATTTTTTTATGTATTACTATAAAAGTCGCTTCTTCTCCTACCTCTCAATTTTCTCAAAAGGCTCTAATATATTTTTAAATTGATCAATCCAAAAGTATGTATTTTTAGATTGGTCAATTCGAATATATATATTTAAGAATTTTTTAGAATATTGAGAGTGAGAGAAGAAATCACCTATTATAAATATTTGTAGAAAACATATATTAACATGTGTGTGATAAAATAATGCAATAACTACTCATAAGCAAAATGTCGGACTACAAAAACTATCACATATATTTTCTGCTAGCCTTGAACCATGGATTTAGTTTGTATACATTGTCGGTGTAAAAAAAAATTATATAGTCAATCAATTGTTATCGCTAGATCATTGAAAATGTTTATCTTTAATTTTGAAAATGTACATATGATTGGTTGAAATTTGCTCGCAGGGTAAAACCTTTTATATTGACAATGTATCAAAATTAAACTTATAAATATTTTACTATCAAAAGGGACATAAGGAAATCTGAAGATATGGTTAAGCAGTACTGAACTGAGCAAGCTGAGAAAGTAATTTTATTTCTAGTTTCTGACCAACAACCTCCATTGTTTAAAGAACACCTTGCAGGTCCAAAAGCTGTCAAATAAGGACAAGAGTAATCAGATCAGCAACAACATGGAAACAAGTTATTTGAGTTTATCGACTAACATACACACTTGTAAGACTCTTTATAAAAACTTACGGAATCAACTTGTAACATATTCATAATTTGTCTTTATAAAAACTTACGGAAACAACTCGTAACATATTCATAATTTGTGTACAGCTTATTTATGATATTTGAAAAATAATAGGAAGAGGAAACTTTTTATATTCAGAAGGAATACCTTCACATGTTATATAGCCATCTCCTTTGTACTGAACACCTTTCACAACAGGGCACTCACAAACTTGCATCCAATCACAGAAACACTATGGACCATTTTATATGTCTAGTAAATAATGATTATGTTTTGCAAGCAGTTACATTAGCATTTCTGTCATGCCAGCATCATCCATTTCTTTCAAGACATTCATTAGTTTCAATATCTGATAAATCCAAACCACAATAAAGTTAATATCATCTTAAAGTAAATGTTTTAAATTAAAAGAATCTATCATCATTGCAGTTCATATAATGAAAAATTAAGCAGACTAACCTCCACTTAAACAAACTTGAGGTTCAGTAGTCTCCTTAAATCCCGCACATACTGCCTTCAATACAGATATTCTCTACAATTTTCCTATAGACAAAACAAATACAATATTTATAATTTTGGTATACCAAATATGTTCATTTACGCAGGTGACAGATTTCAAGTTCAGTTTATTAACTGTCAAATCAGAAAACATGATAACTATATATATATATTGAGAGCATCCATGGTTCTATTCTCTCATATCAGTCATATGCACAGTTCAAAATCAAGCATAGTATCTATCAAATAGGTATTTAATTTAAGTAACTAACCTCTACACTGGACATTGTTTACAACCAATGTTGGCAAAATAGTGACATCGCCGCGAGATCCTCCTCCAATCTGTATATCAAAATGGATCAACATTTTATAAAATTATTAGACATACAATTTCTACTTCATTTCATATAGTAGCCTTTATTTTGAAGATAACAATATGAAACTTTATTAATTTTCAAAAGACATAGCAGTAAATATTAAACATTTACCTGTGCTGTTTGTTCAATCTTTAGAACTTCATTCTCCACATCAGCTTCAGGATCACCAACACCTTTCTTAATTTTTTCAATAGGAAGATCTGTAGTATTTAATATCAATATCAAACATTTAAAACAGAAATAAAAACAAATAGTATTGATTGATCGTACTGAATTGATCAGTACTCCCTTCGGAAAGAAATATAAGCAAAAACTATTTTAAAAGTGGATATATTTGAATAAAAATTTAGACCAAATACATCTACTTTTTAAAATCATTCTTTACTTATATTTCAAACACTTCTCCATCATTGTGTTGGATGCATTTCAAACACAGACACTTCTCAAACACACCTAGGAGAGGTTTCAAACAATATTTACACGCATGGGGCACACGCTACAAGGCTGAGCCGACAGCTACTCTTTGTTAGACAGTCTTAGCCTTAGATTATATCTTTTACTTTTTGAGACAAATAGCAAAATGATGCTTTTTTGTGAGACTCATTATCATAGTATTAACTAGTTACAAAATACATGATTCTTCTTATCTTAGGATTATTTGTGTGTGTGTGTATATATGGTGTCCCAGAGTCCTATATTTTGGACATTAGCTATGTAGGGGTGTCCATGTCGTATCCGATGCCTGTGTCAGAATTTGTGCTTTCAAAAGATATTTGTTGGACAAACTACCTTTACAGGGTAATCTATTTTTAAAATAATTCTAATCACTTGAAGCTTAAGATTTCTACATTTGCTACTTCATTTTCTATCAAACATAATGCTACTTCATTGTTTTTTGTGGACACAGTTTGGCCAGTCCAAACTGCAGTAGAAAGTTAGTAGCAACGGCTACACTATTATTGCTATCTTGACCATTGGATGTTGTGAGGTTAGTTTTTAATTTAAGTGAGTTATACAATGCACCAATGTTTAGTGTTACACACCTAAAATCCTATATAAACCTACTTAGAGTGCTGATATAAATATGGACAGCATTACTTGGAGTGTAAATAAGATGTTAACATCAATAATGCCACAATCATGGTCCAATAAACTTTATTTTTTTACTAACAATGAAGTTAAACACCAAAAGGCAATGTTTTGATAGAGTATTCCACCCACTATGCAAAAGAGAAAGAAGTTATAAGGAAAATAACCCCATGAAGCACAAACACAAACATATAGATACCAAATTACCAAAATAAATTAAGAAAATGGAAGTGATTAAATGTAACTTCATGTATCAGTGTTGTGTTAATGTTATATACCAACCCCTATTAGACATTGGACACGCCTTTGATCGAAAGTGTCACTATTAATACATAGCAAGCACAAAAATAGAGGTTGATAATTTTTTTGCTACTAGTCGAAGAGAGAAAAGTTGGGAGAATGAGTATTGAGCTTTAAAATAGAGGTTGTATATAACCTTTGAGAGTTTGAGGATCTAGATTAATAAATCTATGTATACAAAGCTATGAAGCACTAAGACAAACACATAAATCAAATACGATGTTGACACAACCATATGGACATTGATTATAATTGAAAGAAATAGAAATGAATAAATATAATCACATGTGTCAATGTCGTGTTTATGGCAGATGTTGACACGTGTTGGACACTTGACACGTCTTCAATTTGAAATATCAATACTACGTAGATCTAAAGTTCCTTATCTTCAAGAAGTCGTAGTTGAATAATATATCTTACAAGATGCCAGCAACACAACTTGCTCCAACATTCACTGATGGTTTTTCAAACTTTCATAGGTTTGAAGAGCTGTTGAACAACTAATGCCCAAGTAGAAACTTTAGGCAACAAAAGTTTAGGAAGCATCACTTCTATAACGTTGGAAGCTCCAGCTGTTCTTTGTCGCTTAATTTACAAGACTACAAGCTCATCTATAAACTCTCTTTCATCTTGAGGCAGATTTCTATTTGATTTCTATTGTCTTTTAATGATTTTAAGAAAATCTCGCAAGTAATAAAATCAGGATCGCAACCTTGATCCAACATAATATTTAGAACATCGATAGCACGAGAGATGCTATTCTTTGTGCATAATGCATTTATGAGTATGTTGTATGTAACCACATCTGATTGTAAATTCGGCTCTTGACAAAGCATTTTATGGAAAAGTTTCATCCCTTGTTCTTCTAACTCAGTGTTACAAAATCCATGAATAATTGAACTATAAGCCACAACATCTACTTTGATTCCTTTACTCAACATTTGCTTCTGTAACACCCTTAATTGTTTAAATTCTAATTTATGTATTTTGGAGAATTTCGTGTCGAATTTATGAGGCTTTTTAGCCAATTTTATGGTATTTAGTGAGTTAAATGTCAAAAATATATTTTGAATTGTTGTAAATTTTATCCGTCAATTGAGTTGCTACGAGAGTAGATATTTTTATTAAAATAGTTTGAGATGTGAGTGAAGTGATGTGTGTAAGAATATTTAGATATTTGTTGGATTGATTTAATTATAATATATATGATTGGTGAGTTAGTATATATATATATGTGAAAAGGCAAGGCAATGAAATCAGAGAAGCACAAACATTTTTCCCTTTTCACGCCTACTCCATCTTTTTTCTTCTTGGTTGCTTCCTTCTTCTTCAAGAAAAAATCAAGTGTTGGAAGAAAAGAAAAACTGAAACATTTCTTCTGTGTCTCACGAGTTTCATCTTCTTCCTTCTCTGTTTTAAATCAAGCTATGTTTTTATTTTCAAAAACAGTCAAACACAAATCATCATTTTTTTTCTAGATCCAATTTCCTTTTCGAGAAGTGGCATAAGGGAAAGTTGCTCCTTGCCACGTTACGATGCTAGTGAGCTAGTTTTCGAAGCGACGACACGAGTGAAAATTTTACTGTAATTTATCGCGGTGCGTTGTTAAAGCTACAACGGAGGTAAGAGCTCCTTCTGAACTTTTAGTTTGCATTTTGGACATTATATGTGATTTTGTGGAAAAGAAATTTGATGTATTCAAGGTGTGAATTTGTGGAAAATGAATTTAATTCGTTTATGTGTGAATTGGTGGAATTTGTTTTCGGTGTGTTTTGAGGTGTGGTTTGTGGTGATCCATATATATTTGGTGCAATTTTTAAATTCATAATTAATATTATGAATTTTTTAAATATGATTTATGTGCGGATTCTATGGAAAATGAATTGATGAAATTTGATGATTAATGTTTGAAAATTTTGAAGATGAATTTGGTGATTTTAGTGGTTGAAAATTTTGGAGATTGAATTTGATCATTAATGTTTGAAAATTTTGGAGATTGAATTTGGTGATTTATGTTGAAATTTGAGGAGATTGAATATGAGTGATTAATGTTTGAAAATTGTGGTGATTAAAGTCGGTGTGATTTGTGTGTTCATAATTGATATTATGAATGTTTAATGTGTGATTGAGGTGTGTAATTGTGGTGATTAAGGTTTGATGTGATTGTGTATTCATAACTGATAATATGTGCGTTATGAATTTTATTTAGGAAAAATATGTTTTGAGTATACTCTATGATAAGTTTTAAAAATCGTTAGTGTTAAATGAGTATTAAAAATGGGAAATCTTTTAATAGCTGCATTTACTTACTGATTGTGGTGAAAAGAGTCTGAGTATGCTCATGCATTTCATAGTACATGGTGACCGCGATGGGACCATAGTAAATCATGTTGATCTGTGAGAGATTGCACTCTAGATTGTGTTGATCTGTGAGTGATTGCACTCTAGAAAATCGTGTTGGTCTATGATCGACTGCACAATTGTATGTCGTGCTGGTCTGTGAGCGACTGCACACTAGTAAATCATGGTGATCTGTGAGAGATTACACTTTGGTAATTAGTATTGGTATGTGAGAGGCTGTACAATTATGATTTACGCCATTCAAGGAGGGTTTTGGTTTGGAATTCCGGAATCATGCATTTTGGCATATATGCACTGCATTAAGGTGTTTGGCACACGAGTTATGTTTGATATAATGTGATGATTGTATATACATACTCGGTTGTTGTTTGTGATTGTGCCGAAATTGATGAGTGTGATTGATTGAATTTGTGTTGTAAGTGTTGAATGATTTTGAAACGTTTTCGAAACTGAAATCTGCATTATTTCGCAGTTGTATTCGAATATGAGGTGTTTGTATTCGAATACATAATTAAAACGTTCAGTTTCAATTGAAATTTTAACATCGTATTCGAATACGACATGATGATTTTTGCTATTGACTTATGATTTCGCACATGATTTTTGCTAGAGACGGACACGTAGTTAGACATATCTGACCGAAGCTATGTCGGGAAGATTTTGCGGGGCGCGTGAGATCACCCAGGTTGTATAGTATTTGTAGCATGATCAGATTAGATGGTTGTATAGGGACTAGATGTCTTTCTTTTGTGGTTGTATTTATTTTATTTTAGAAGACTGTATCTATGCTTAAACTGTCTGATGACTTTTCTGTTGATGGGTTCATGTTCCACTTTTTGAGGCAGTGCTTTTATGCAGGTGTGTGTCGAGAATACTCCAGGGATATGAGCTATGTCTGATAGGTCTCATAGCCCCGATGTATTTTTCTATTTAAATACTTTGGATTATTGTTTCAAAAACCATTTCCGTTGTTTGTAAATATTCTTGACTTTTGCCGTTGTGTTATGACTTAAATATTTTATTCAAAAGTATTTCTTTCTTTATTTCATTGATTTATGAATTTAAATTGATTTGAAAAAAAAAATACACTCGCACTGTTAAAAATTGGGATATTACAACTTCCACACCATTAATGCCTCCTTAAACTTCACAATCTTGCACAATCCATTAATAAGTATGTTGTAACAAACCTCGTGATGATCACAAAAACCTAAGGGAATACACAAGCTCCGAAATTATGTTGACAGACTTATTTTGGGTGTTGTTTGGCAAAGATGCAAGGTGCCACTTGCAAATGTTTAGTTTGATAAAAGTTGATCAAATGAAAAGAAAAAAAAAGTGGTGCAAATTATCAATGTTTTGGAAAAAAAAGTTGACAAAAAGAAAATGGTTTTAAAATGAGATAATTGAATTTTGTTGTTATTGAATTGTATTTCTTGAGATAAATTTAAATGTTTGTTTAGATTTATTCTTTATTGTTGATCTACTTTATTTGATTTATAACTAAAAATCCTTTAATATATTCACTCACACCTAAGTAGCATTTCAACCTTTAAGAACTCTTTATTGATAATTTTGTGTATGTGGTTCAAGTTGTCGAAATTAAAGCCTTGACAAACTTATAATAACATTGACTTTTTATAATTTATTTTGAGAATAAACACAAACTTGAACATTTTTTTAAAAAGTAAAATATAAACACTTGAGAGTTGCAGAAAATCATTACTTTTAATTTATGCACTAATTAAAATTTGTTTTTGTGATTGTTTTAATTAATAGAGTAACAAAAATGTTTAGAATTATTAATAATACTTATGGTTTTTTAAATTTATATGGTTCACTTCATGAATTTGAATTTTACTTAGAAATACAAAAGTTTAAGTGCAACAGAATTTGACAGATTAATTTTGAAGTGTTATGCATTGCTTTATATTGGACCTAAATAGTATTTATATTTACTATTGTTATCTCCACCTCCAATTTGTAAAATTAAGAAAAGTTTATTTAGAGGATAACGTTGTTTGTATCATTTTGCACTCTTCACCAATGTGTTTTTGTCACTAGGATTACAATTTTCACCAATGAACCCACTTTTAATTTGGTAATTAAGGCTTTATATAGACTTGGTTTGGCTGATTAGGCTGTGGAGGTTCTTAGAGGTATTATTGTTAGGAAATGTATTCTTGATACTTATACTTACTCTACATTGATGCATGGTTTTTGTAATATTAGTAGAATTGACGATGGTGTTTCGTTGTTGGATGAGATGCAAATATAAGGTACATTCCTTAACCTTGTTGCATTTAATGTTTTTATAAGTGCATTGTGTAAGAAAGACGAATTGGTTCATGCAACTAAGCTTATTGATAATATGTTTCTTAAGGGTTGTGTTCCTGATGAAGTAATGTATAATTCACTTGTTCTTGGTTTGTGTCTTAAGGGTAAGTTGGATACAACGGTGAGTCTATTGAATCTAATGTTATTGAATAAATGTATGCCTATTGATGTTACTTTTGGAACATTCATTGGTGGCATTGTTAAGAATTGTAGGGCTTTGGATGGTGTTCTTTTGTTGGTCTCCTTGGAAGAGAGAGGTCATCGTGTGAACAAGTTTATTTACTCGTCTCTTATTAGTAGCTTGTTCAATGAGCTAAAATGCGACCATGGAATGTGATTGTGGAAAGAGATAGTTGAAAAAAGATGTGAGCCAAATACTATAATGTATAGTGCACTTATAGCTCCTTGAAGTAGGATTATTTTGAAGCAGATGATTCTGATAAAGCTATTCTTGTTTGGAAAAATATAACAAATGATAATTGTAATCATCACGATGTTTGTTACAAATTACTTAGTATTGGATTGTGCAAGAATGGGAAGTTTAACGAGCCATTAATGTTGTGGAAGCAAATGTTGAGTAAAGGAATCAAACTAGATGTTGTGGCTTACGATTCATGGATTTTGTAACATTGAGTTAAAAGAACATGGGATGAAACTTTTCCATCAGATGTTTTGTCATAGTCGAATTTACAATCAGATGTGATTACATACAACTACTCCTAAATGCATTTTGCACGAATAATAACATCTCTCTTGCTATTGATGTTTTAAATATTATGTTGGATCAAAATTGTGATCCTAATTTTATTACTTGCAAGATTTTCTTAATCATTAAGAGACAATAGTAATCCACCTCAAGATTGGAGGAAGTTTCTAGATGAGCTTGTAGTTCGATTAATTAAGCGACATATAATAGTAGGAGCTTCCAATGTTATAGTTGTGATGGTTCCTAAATTTTGTTTGCCTAAAGCTTCTACTTGGGTCTTAGTTGTTCAACAGCTCTTCAAACCTATGAAAGTTCGAAAAACCATCAATGATTGTTGGAGCATGTTGTGTTGCTAACTTCTTGTAAGATATGTTATTCAACTACAACTTCTTGAAGCTGAGGAACTTTAGATATATGTAGTGTTGACACTTCAAATTGATGACGTGTCTACTGTGCAACACGTGCCAACATTTGACATAAACACAACTCCAACACATGTGATTATATTTAATCATTTCTATTTTCTTAAATTATAATTAATGTCCATAATGCATTGTCAACACTATATTTGATTTTCGTGTCTATCTTGATGCTTCATAATTTTGAATATATTGATTTAATAATCCAAATCCTCAAACTTTGAAAGGTTATATACAATTATATATATTGGATACAAAATGTTCCTTCTATGGCTTGGAGATCTTGGCATGCATGCAAAGTTAATGTTAAACTGGTGACACATGTAAATACTACCACCACTTAGCAAAACAAAAGTGTTTAAACCTCTTTTGATCATTGCAAAGTTACTAGAATCTTTTGCTTTTTTTTCTTTCTAAAATATTAACACTTTGCAATTTACAATGACGAAAATATTCCTAAAAGAATTAAGTTTAATATATATATATATATATATATATATATATATACACACACACGTGTGTGTGAAAAAAAATTTAATATATGTTTAGTGCTTGGTTCTAGTTCTTTCGGGCCGTAATGAAATCAAAACGGCTCTTAATCTAAATTTTATTTCTTCTTCTTATTTTTTTTTTTAAAATTTTTTATTTTATTTTAATTATTATAAATATTAAAAAGAAACAGCAAGCATGAAAGTGAAAAGGAATGGGAAGAAAAATGTTTAAAGCAAAATACGACACGTGTTAGGATCACAAATAAAAAGAAAAGAAAAAGGGACACGTAGTCACCCACAAATAATTAAATAAAGTATAAATAAAAGCATATTGAAGATATTTTAATCCAATGTAAAAAACACGTGAAACAGACTAATTCCGATATAAACAAAATCATCGTTTTTAATTCTTGACAAACATAAATTAAAATACATTAAGTTTTTTATATAAAAAAAATTAATTAATATTTTTATTTGTTTTTCAATTATATATGTTAACAATGAAAAGAGGAAAAAGATAGACAACCACTTTAGGGTTTCATAATATAGAATGAACCAAACTTGAGTTAATAGGGTTACAATGAGTATATATACAAAACAATAGAAATGTCTAAAATACCTTTATTACTAATATATAATAATATTATCTAACATCTCCCCTCAAACTCACGATGCATTAACATGGAGCATCGAGAGTTTGTCAACTAAAAAACGAAAACGTTTGATGGAATGCATCTTTGTGAACAAATCAGCAATCTGTAAAGAAGAAGAGACAAACGGTAGAGTAATGGTTCCATGCTGAAGATGATGACGAGTAAGATGACAGTCAATCTCAATGTGTTTGGTGCGTTCATGAAAGACCGAGTTGTGAGCAATTTGAATAGCACTCTTGTTATCGCAGTGCATCGGAGTTGGCTCAGAAAGAGAGATACCCATATCAGACAAAAGCCAACGCAACCAAATTATTTCAGCAGTAGTAGATGTCATAGCACGATACTCAACTTCTGTAGAGGAACGAGAGACAATGTCCTGTTTCTTACTCTTCCAAGAAATAAGAGAGTCTCCAAGAAAGATACAAAATCCTGTGGTAGATTTACGATCTGTGGTGTCACTAGCCCAATCAGCATAAGAATAAGCTCGTAACTCTAATGAGGATGACGATGGAAAGAGAAGACTTTGAAATTGAGTTCCTCGAAGATAACGAAGAATCCGAAGAACTGCTGCCCAATGTACTGTAGTGGGAGAGACAACAAACTGACTAACAACATGAACAGCATAAGCAATGTCAGGTCTGGTAATCATGAGATACACTAAGCTGCCAACCAAAGTACGATACAAAGTGGGATCTGGTAAAGGAACACCATCCGATGGAGCATATTTCACATTCAACTCAAGAGGAGTATCTGCTGCTCTAGTATCAGAAAGACGAGCCTGGTCAAGAATGTTGGCAATGTACTTGGATTGAGAAAGAAGGTAGCCTCTAGGAGAGTAGGCAACTTCAATCCCCAAGAAATAGCGAAGAGTTCCCAAGTCCTTCATCTCAAACTATTTGGCTAACTGCAATTTCAACTCATTGATTCCACTAACATCATCACCTGTAATAATCATATCATCAACATATAGAGAAAGTATAATGCGACCATAAGTGGTGGACCTTATAAACAATGCAGAATCATGTTCACTAGAGCGAAAACCAAGAGAAGTAATCACAGTAGAGAATTTCTCAAACCAAGCTCGAGGAGCCTGTTTAAGACCATATAGAGCCTTTTTTAACTTACATACTTCCCCTTGATTATGAGAAACTCCTTGTGGAGGGACCATATAGACTTCTTCATGAAGCTCACCGTTTAAAAAAGCATTTTTGACATCCATTTGAGAAATATGCCAGTGACGAATAGATGCAACTGCAATAAGAGTACGAATAGTGGTCATCTTGGCTACAGGAGCAAAAGTTTCTTCATAATCCATACCATATTGTTGAGAGAAACCCTTAGCAACAAGACATGCTTTGTAGCGCTCAACTGACCCATTAGACTTAGTTTTGATCTTGTATACCCAACGAGACCCAATAGCACGTTTTCCAGGAGGAAGAGGTACTAATTCCCAAGTGTTGGTTTTATGCAATGCAGATAGTTCTTCTGCCATAGCCTGCTGCCAAAGAGGATCAAGAACAGCCTCTTTATAGGAAGAGGGCTCAGACAAACTGTGAATAGAGGTTAAGAAAGAAGCAAATGAAGCTGAGTAAGTGGAATAGACAAAATCAGGTAACTGAGTAGACTTACGTTGACGAGAAGGGTAACGAGGAGGATCAACAATCGCAGGAGGTGGTTGGGCAGCCGGGGGGACAAGAGGGATGTCATCAAGTGGAGTAGAAGTATTTGTCCTGCAATTCTCAATATTACAATCGCTAGAAGCGTTATCATTAGAACCAAATGGATCAATATGGGTTAGTTCAGAACTCTTAGTAATTTGAGAATCAGAGGAAACAGAGTAAAAAGGGATATGCTCAAGAAAAACAACATTACGAGATACATAAAGTTTTCTTGAATGAGGATCATAACAACGATAACCCTTTTGACCATCCCCATAGCCAAGAAAAACACACATGGCTGAACGAGAAGACAACTTACCACGCTCTACTTGAGGGCGAAGAACAAAACAAGTAGAACCAAAAACTTTCAAAGAATAATAATCAGGGGTAGAAGCATACAATTTTTCAAAAGGAGACAAACCTGATATGATAGAGGATGGAATTCTATTAATAGCATGAACATCAGTAAGGACTGCTTCTCCCCAAAACTCACTAGGAACTGAAGCGGACAACAAAAGGGAACGAGCAGTCTCTATAATATGACGGTGTTTTCTTTCAGCAACTCCATTTTGTTGAGGAGTATCAGTACAAGATGTTTGGTGGAGAGTGCCATCATAAGCAAGTAATTCAGAAAATTTATTAGAGGTATATTCACCACCTAAATCACAACGAAAACACTTTATAATAGAGTTATGTTGAGTTTTGACCATTGCACGAAACATACGATAAATGTCAAAAAATTCAGACCGATTTTTCATAAGATAAACCCAACAATAACGAGTGTAATCATCAATAAACGAAACATAGTATCTAGATCCACCTTTGGTGAGAACCGGTGATGGACCCCAAACATCAGAGTGGACTAAATCAAAAGGCGCATATGAAACAGAAACACTTTTATTAAACGGTAAAGCTGAAAATTTTGCAAGTTTACAACCACAACAATCTGAGATATCACAGGTTTGTAACTTTCCCAAGGCTCCAGTAGAAGCCAAATATTTTAATCTAGAAGCAGAAACATGTCCAAGGCGAGAATGCCATAAATAAAAACTAGAAGATAAAGAATTTAAGCGAAAACTAGATAATAAGTCAGCAGTAGTTGTTGAAGCTGCAGTATCTGGGAGTCTCAGGTCATCCAAAATATAAAGTCCCCCCTGTCTATGGCCTGTCCCAATCAGCCTCCCGGAATGTGGATCATGCACACAACAAGAAGTGGAAGAAAATATAACCAAAATCACATATTTGACTAACAGAAGCAAGACTCAAAGTAAGATTAGGAATATGATAAACATCAGAAAGAGAAAGGTTAGGTGTGGAGACAGAACCAATGCCTGCTAGTGGCATAGGAGTGCCATCAGCAGTCACAACTGACACAGACGAGGCAGGTTTCATATACACAAAAGATTTATCATCGTATGTCATATGATGAGATGCTCCAGAATCAAGAATCCATATGGAAGGAGATATACCTGACATACCAGAGGAGTTCAAACCTTTAGAAGAGGTGGCAGACATTGCATGTGATTGAGTGGCAAGAAGTTTTTGAAGTTGTTCTGCAATATCAGATATTTGGGAAGCAGTCTCAGATGAGTATACAGAACCAGAACTAGAGCCAATGGTAGAAGGAGTAGAAGCAACAACATTAGACGATGGCCCCCTAAAATTCTTTTTATGTGCTCTCCCTAATTTCGGACAATGTGTTTTCCAATGACCTTTTTCTTTGCAAAATGCACATTCATCATTACCAAACCCAACCCTCCCTTGAGATTTTCCTTTTTGAACAGGAGCAACAAAAACAGACGGAGGAGTTGAGAGAGTTCCTTTATCTGACACACCTGAATGAGTCTGAAGTCTGATTTCTTCTGCCAACAATTCACTAACTACTGATTCAACATTAGGAAGGGGGGAACGATGCAAAATACCCCCACGAAGGCCCTCAAAATCATCACGAAGAGCCATTAGAAACCAAACCAGACGTTGCTCATCTCTTTGATCAATGTATGCTTTGACAACTTTCAACTCAGGTGATTCCATAAGAGCCAATTGATCCCATAGATTAGTCATTGCCGAATAGAATTCCTGAATGGTCATATTGTTCTGCTTAAGGGCTCTAATATCACTTTCCAACTGATAACGTTTTGCAAAGTTAGACTGAACATACAAACGTTTCAAGTGATCCCAAATCTCTTTAGCAGTATCATATTTTGCTAGTTGCACTCCTATAGACAACTCAACAGAATTATTAATCCAAGTAATAATTTTTGAATTACTAACATTCCATGTTTTCAGATCTTTTGCATATTGAGTTTCATCCTTTTTATCGGTAGGCTTAACAGAAGTTCCATCCACAAAACCCCACATATCTTTTCCAATCAAAAATTTTTTCATCACATAACTCCAATAGGAGTAATTTTGTCCATTGAGGTGAACACTAATAGCTTGAAGAGAATCATCCTTAGCACCAGCCATAGCAAATAATGACAGAAAAATACGACAAACACAATCACTAAGACAAAATAAATTAGGGATAACCTGCTGCTGTGCGAGCACGATTTCTCCCTCTCTAGACGTCGTTTTCCCGATCCGACCATTGAAGACGAAGGCCTGAATGTTGCGAACCTACTGTCCAAATTTCAGCCCGATCCAACGGTTAACGAATGCGCAATCGATGTTTTTCTGAGACTGATTTAACAAAATCGGGAATAGGGTTACTCTTCTCTTTTCTGTTTTGATGATTGTGTTTTCTATCAAAATAGTATCTCTCTTCTTTACAATAGATCCCAAAATCAACCAAAGCACTTTGATACCATGTTAACAATGAAAAGAGGAAAAAGATAGACAACCACTTTAGGGTTTCATAATATAGAATGAACCAAACTTGAGTTAATAGGGTTACAATGAGTATATATACAAAACAATATAAATGTCTAAAATACCCTTATTACTAATATATAATAATATTATCTAACAATATATAATAGTTCACGTATATTATAAACTAAAATTATGAGATATTTAGATCTGCAATAATTTTTTTGAAACAATTCAGTCAAGAGTTTTTTCTATTTAAAGATTCTTTGCATTTCAACTTTCATTTCATGTCTATGTTGTTTTTATTTTATTTTATTTCTTTTTTATTTAATTTAAAAAATGAGAGACTAAAACACCTTAATGACTTAATAGTACAATTATCTATTTTCATATAGTTTCATGATAAACTCTAATTTAGAAACTAAATTATCCTAATTTATTTTCTGTCATTTTTTTTTGTAAAAGACTAATTAGTTCTGCATATTTTTTATAAACGACAAAAATATCTCTTTATTATTATTCTTAAAAATATATAAAGCACATAGATGACATGACACGAGTTATCGGTGGAAGATGCTTCATGAGTTCATGTCATGCCAGATGCTGGAACCTTCACAAATCACATAAAAGTCACACTATTTTTAATTTTTCACCCATCATTTCGTATCATTCATCATTTAATTTGAATTTCACCTTTTTTATAAGAAAAAAAGACAATTTTGATGTCACAAATATTCGCTTGTAGTATACCAATATTTCAATGGATTGGCGTTGGTTATAGTTCTAAAGGCTTAGACCAACATTTGGGGAAACATTATTTATTCTTTATAACATTAGTTTTTTTTTAAAAGATTAATCTATAGTAGAAATATCACATTTAATTTTTTTATTCAAAACTTAATTTACTCAAAAATAATATAAAATTTAAATTTAAGAGAGTTTTACGTATTATTTGTGTTTATATCGTAATTAGTACAACAAAATTATAAAATGAACATTTATTTTAAATAAATTTTTTTAAAAAATATTTGTTTTTTTATAAGTAAATGATATAAATGAGTAGTTATATTAATTTTT
>JBBPBT010000240.1:1006768-1021179 GCA_037974875.1 Cicer bijugum
ATAGTTTTAAAATTTTATAAAATTGATATATTCAATAAAAAATTTAATTTGATAATTGAATCGGTGAAATTCACCGTTTTTACTGAGTTGTTATCTGAAATAACTTATCATATAGTTACTCTAAATATAACTCAGTTATGAGTTATTCTACTTAATAACTGAATATAAAAGATAAATTTTAAATCAAATAAAAAATACAATAGAATTCTAAAAATAGTAATACAATATATGTATCAATCCAAACATGCGGTAGTAAGAGAATTTCCACTATAAAATAACATATCAATGTTTTGCCAAATCTCTATCTATGGACTCTAAAATCATTATTATTGTTTTAATAAATATATAAACAATAAAGATTAATGAAATCATAAAACTTTACCTTTAAGATGAGAATAGGGACATAGAATTGTTAATAAAAAGGATTCTTATGAAAAATTATATGATTATTTTGTTTTTCTTCACAAAATTTAAAATTAAAGAGTAACAAGAGCATGAGAATTGAAAGAAAAAAAAACTTTTTTTTTCTAAGGTTTTAGTTTTAATATAAGGATAAAATATAAAGTCTATTATTTTTTTGAATATATTCAACTATAAGAGCCATATAATTTATAAATTTAAAATTTTAAACTTAGAGTTTAAGAAGAAATACTATTGAGCACCTCAACTGTTGATATTTAATTACTATATAATTTTTTATACTACACTCTTTTACTCTTAAAAATTTGGAGCCATGTGGGACGCACACTTTACACATGTTTAGGGTCGACACTTGACTATCATATAATACATTGGTCTCTATTTGTAAGACTCATTGAATAAAGAAAAATCTTAAAAAAATCTTATATTTAGAGAGAGAGACACTGGCAGAACATCTCAAGAACTCTGAGAGCCATGGTATCCCCTAAAAATATATATTTTATTTTTATTTTTATAAATAATAATGATAGATTACTAAAATACCCTCCAAAATTTTAGGGTTTTGAAGAAATTCATTCACTTCTAATCATATCTCTTTTGCTTTGCTTCCTCTCTCAAGATGTCGCTCTCGTTTCTCCGATCGCTTGCGGTCGTCGGCTAGTGTCTCTCCCTCTCCTCGCTCCTTCCTTTGCGGTGCGGTAACTCTTATATGAGTTATTTAACACTTTTTAGACTTGAATATGAAAATCTTGAGGAGATATTTTAATTAAGTTAATGTTTTTTTAGTATATTTTAGTAAAATATTGATTAGATGTTCTATTTATTAGATTAGGTTAGTTTAAGTTACATTTATGTTGGGTTTTGTTAAATTTTTGCAGATTTTGGCTAAGTTTGGAGCAATGATGCAGGAAAGAATATTTGAGCGTATTACCTAAAGATTCAACAAGAGCGTAGAAATGTGGAACCGCATGTGCAAAACTTTAATGTAATAATTTTGAACATATAATCACGTCAATGATACATTATAGGAATATTCATGTTGTTCACCACCTTATTCATTGAACCAATGATTGTTTTATGAATAAGAACAAAATAGGTCCAAATTAGAGAAATAAATGCGATCCAAAATTGTCTTATATAAATTATAGATATTCTGGGTCAAAGAAGAAGAACTTTAACCTAATGATGTCGTAGCCACCATACACATTTTCCAACCATATATGAAAAGAGTTTTTAATCTAATATATTTGGAAAAGAAATTAATGTTAAATACTTAGAAATAGTATTTAAGTCTATATGAAGGCTAACTTGCTAAAATAAAGTGTAGCATGATATAATGTGTAGTGTGTGAATCCATGGGTGGTAATAATATGATAAGTATGTTAGAAAGCCCCTAAAGTCAATCTGGTCCAAGGAATGCTATAACATGTTGCAACTTCAAAAAACATATAAACATATTTAATAATTGAGTTATATCCTTAACTATTCTTTTTATCCTCTGAATCTTAGGCAAATTTTCTCTTATTATTTTTTGCATTTTGACTCTTAAATATACTTTTTATCGTTAATACAAAAGTATTTTCTTTGCTACTTGCTCATTTGGATCTTAACTAATTGAACTTATAAATTTGGAAATATTTAGAATTTAGTCACATCAATCCTCCTGAGAACGATACTCCACTTTCACTTTATTATTTGCTACAATTGTATATACTTGCACACACCTTATTTCAAACGCGACATGTTGTCTCTCCAACTTCCTTGCATAGTTGTGTTGTCTCACTCTCACTAGCTCTCCTTGCTTTGTGTATAGTCGTGTCGCTTCTCTTTATCTCACTATCTTGTTGTGTCGGTGTCGCCTCTCAGATTTTTCATATTATAATTGTTTTCGTCTTTAAGTATAAATGAATTCTAAACATCTTTAGATTGATGAAGAAAAAGAAAGACTTGCAAATTCTAATTTATTATTTCTTATCTATAAAGATTGATTTCCTATTCTAGTGTTTGTGACTTGTATTAAATAGTTAAAATAAATTGAACATTTATATTTAAATTTGACAAAGAGAGTGGGAAAGGACATTTGTAGTTGTTTGTTTTTGCGCGTATTTACAGTGTGTGTTGGTTGTCACACATGTCTCTCACTTGTGATCTATTTAATAATTTCCAAATGTTAGTTCAACTCCAACACGTATATGTAATAAAACTAAAAATTCAATTATTTAAATTAAGACATTAAAATTAAATATTATTATTTGATTCAATATTTTAACGTGAGATTTAAAAATATTTTATTTGTTATATATAAAAATGACTCTATCTTTTTTTTTTTTGCTGTAAAGGATTGTGAGAGTGTTTTAATAATCGTGCAATTAATATCATTTTATTGTATTTATATATTATACAGATATAGATATAATAAATCTAGAATTTTTATTTATAAATGAATTAAAATACAGTAAAATCTAATATTTATCAATTAAAATTAAGTAAAAAATTAATTTATAGAAGTATAATGATGTAAGTAAGACAGGAATTCTAATAATTTCGATGTAATGAGAAGGTAAATAAATTTTAATAAAAAAATATTTCAACTAAAATTAAGTTAAAAAAATGAGTAATCAATTGAGTAACTAAAATTAAAATTCAATTATCTAAAATAATTCATTTTAAACAAAAATTCCTTAATTAATTGAGTTGAATTAATTAGAACTTATTATTACAATAGAATAAACACAAATAAATTTTTAAAAGCCATGAAGAAAAAAAAAAGCTTCTTCTCAACCAAACAGATTCATAATTCATCCATTCCTAAAGAGAGAGAGAGAGAGAGAAAGAACAAAAGAAAAACACAGTTAACTCCTCTTTTTTTCTTCTCTTCAAATCTAGAACTGGATCTATTAGCATAATATGGCTTGTTCTTTGAATCAACAAAGCTTCTTGCTTTGTTCTTCAATTCTTCTCATCATGGCTATCTCTGTTTCTTCTTTTCATCCAACTTTTCTTCCTAGTAACTATTTTTTTCTCAACTTGTTGTTCTATTCAACTTTCTCAATTTTGTAAAAAGTTCAGATTTTTATATCTGGGTTTTTTTTTTCTTATTGCAGATGCTATTTTCGATTCTCAGGAGCTTAAGGGTCGGCATCTTCTTCAAGCTAAACAAGGTTTATAATTTTTTTATTTTTTTGACCAATTTTTTTTTCTTTTCTGTTCATTATGTTTTTGGATCTAGCTGCATGTTATTATTTTTTATTTATGTTTGGAATTAATGTGAATTTGACAAAATCATGGTGGTACTTTGAATTTGTAGAATCTCCAAAGTTTAGTTTTTGTAAAATTAGGATGTGAGCTGTCATGGCTAATCCAAACATGCACAAAATGTTGCTTTTGATTTTGTCAAATTTACTCTCAATCTAAAATTGACTTTGTTTTATCAAAAATTAAGTTCTAGTTTTTTTTTTTATGTTTATTTTGTTTATGTGGGTAGGTCTATTTATTTTGCATGTACGTATTACTATTATTAAAGTTTGAAAATAACTGAATTTTTAAAGGTAAATTTATTTAGAAAAAAGTCCAACCAAAAAAAGAGTTACTTTTATATTATTATTATTTGTAGTAATAGATTTTCTGTTAATATAATTTTTTTCTGTGATATTCTGTTAATAAAGTTTATTAGCATCAATTTGTTGTCTAAAGATTCATGATGGCAAATTATTTGAAGTGGCACCAAAATGATTCTTCTGTCAAGCTTTATGTGAAATCAACTTTGACCATTTTTATTTCATTTAAAATCTTTGGAAGATTAATTTGATGTTGCATATAAACTTTTGGAACCCCAAATTGAGGTATAATGTATAGGACCAAAATAATAACTCAGTCCAAAATGTTACATTACATACATACATTTGCATTAAGAATGGACTAATAGAGAAGTATGGCTCCAAATTCTGCCAAAATTTTCTTTAGTAATGTTGTGGATGAACTATGTTACGTTTGTGCTGCTGTGTATCCCGTTGATTTATCCAACAAAAGTGACGATTTAGTCTCGCATTCTTTACTATGAACTAGCACTGCAACCAATGAAATACGCACACTGGTCATAACACTGACATGTAGACACTGACAATAATTTAAGAAAATTGAAGTGATTGAATGTATCAGTGTCGTGTTTGTGTTGGACCCTGACACATGTCGGATACCAGACAAATACTCCTTCAATCTAAAGTGTTAGGGCTACATAGTGTAAGTCCAACTTTAAGAGCAAAGCTTGCTTGTCATCTAGTATACGCCTTCTGTTTCTTTTTGTTGTCATCTAGTATCTCCTTTGAACAAATTACTATTGATCTGTAATATATTGTTTAATACAAAATGTTGTTGTCAAATAGTAGCTATAGCGTTGTTGTGTAGCAGAATCTAAACAAACAGTTATTTTTTGCAATCTGTGATTGACAATATTGCTCTAAATCATGAATTCATATTACTGTTTCATATTGGACCTGCAGGCTGTTCTGTGAATTTCGAGTTTCAAAACTACACGATAATCACGAGCAAATGCAAAGGACCGCGGTACCTTCCCAAACCATGTTGTGCTGCATTTAAAGAATTCGCTTGCCCTTATGCCGATGTGTTGAATGACTTAACGAACGACTGTGCATCAACCATGTTTAGTTACATTAATCTTTATGGACATTACCCCCCTGGACTCTTCGCCAGCGAGTGTCGTGAAGGGAAGAAAGGTCTAGAATGTTCGGAAATGCCGCCATCTGTGTCAGCCGATGATACATCAAGTCAAACAGTATATAATCCATCTCTACTGCTTGTGCTCACTGCTTGCATCTTCATCGTCTTGTTAGTCTGATATCTCTCAATTTCCATTCATTTGTTGCATTAATTGCATTGTTGTATTATCAGCGAACAAATTATTTTATATAATATTATGACGTCACCTGATATATGTAGCCGACTCTATTTAGTAGGATAAGACTTGGTTGTTGTTGTATATTTTTTTCTTAACACATTCATTATCGTCTATGCGGGATGATTGTGCTAGAAATGAAACATGAGCATATACTTATAAATATTTTATCACTTAAATAGTCACATTTTTGTATTTTAGTGTTGTTTAGAGGTTGTAAGTTTTGTTAGAGCTTGTATTTTGTATGAAACATGAGCATTGATTGTTGTTATTTAGAGGTCAATTGATTTAATCCCTTAGATCTATGTTTGGATGAGATTGGCTTTTTAATTCATTACTATTAATATTATTACTATTTCGTATATTTCAAACATAATTCATTAATATTATTATGTAATATTAATATTTAGTATATTATATATTATATTTTGATTCACTTTAACATAATTTTATATAACATTATAATAATAATATTCAATTAATATTTTATAGTTGTAATTTATATCAGTTGAAGATCGATCCTATTTAAATCATATTATTTTGGATATTTAGATCGAATTATAAATATTTTTATTTTAGGATCTGATGAATTTTTACTTTATAACCTATCCAAATTGCATTGTGAAACATGTTATTCAAACATTTGTAAATAAGATTTTTATAATTACATTGCTTTGGAAAAAATTGAAAAAATTCACTAGTTAAAAAGTTCCACTCTTTTTGAAAAAGAAAATCAAACTGCGTAGTTAGTCAAATCCTTGATCTCTCCGACTTAGGAGAAGAAAAATGAAAGTTTGCGGAGAAAAGAAAGAAGAGAAAAATGACATGTTATTAATTAAAAGGATATAAATCTAGGTGTCAATTTCACTAATTATAGATTTAAGTTCATAAATTGGAGTCAAAATATTTCATAACTAAAAAATGTCTTAAACAGCCTCTAAAATTTTGTGGAATAAATAAGGCCTATGGCTCCATTTATTTAAATATCATCTTTTAAACAAATTCAATTTTTTTCCTAAAATTTTTCAAAAAAGGAATTTTGATTTCTTTAAAAAAAATTGTGATTTTTTATTGAAAAGTTTTTGAATTTTCTCAACTTTTTTGAGAAAAAATCATTTTTTTTTATATTTTTTCAAAAATAGATAAATTTCAATTAACAAAACATTAAATTGATAAACCTTTTCATTTAAATCCACAAAAAATAATAAAATAATAAATTTGAAGTCTTAAAAAAGATTTAATAGGAGATTTTTAAAAAATAACTTTATACTTTAAGATTTAATTCACATCTCAATCCACCAACCTAGGAATCGTGCAAAGATAAGTCTTAAAAACAAAAGTTGCCAACAATTTTGTTGAATATGGTTTATATGCAGTATAAATACCATTTTTTGAGTACTTCAAATCCTTGAGCTTGAAGATTTTTTTCAACCATATGAACAATCTCTTCACAATACTTCCATTACATTACATAAATAAGACAAACACAATTTTTTACATTATTCTTAACAAGCCAAATGTATATTATATGCTTCTAATCACCATACAAATCTTAATATTTATAAATATACAAAAAATGTTTATAACATTAAGTCCTATTGTTCCTGCCCCCTGAACATGGAGGGTGCAGAATAGTTTACATTATTGAGTTATATATATATTAGAACAAAATAATCACCATATGAGGCTGAGTCTAGGCTTCTGGCGAAACTGCTTTTTTGCTACACACCAAGGACCAGGAAATGTGCTCAACTGTACACAATTTACAAACAGAGTGAATATGCCAAAAGTGATGAAAGATCAAAGAATATGTAAATAAATTCAGTTCTGCAATAAGGTTTCAATATTTTGGGATACACTCACATTGCCAATCATCTTTGCTCCAAACCATGGAGTATCGACGCCGTATGGCGGAGGTATGACTTTAATTCCATTTGCCATGTATGGAGAAAGTAATGCATGGAGTTCCTTCTCTAATCTTTCTGTACAAGAATGGTCCCAAAACAAGTAGAATTAGACTTAGTTTGGATTAGCTTCTAGCTTGTGGGAGTTTACAAGGGTCTGATTAGATTGACTTATTTGAACTTATCTACTGGGATACACTTATGAGAGTGTTTGAGAGAATTTATGGAAATATCTTATAACATGTCTGCAAGTTGTTTTTAGTTTATTTCCATAAGCTCTTCAAGACAGCTTATGAAAACAACTTATAGCTTAGATGAAAACACTTTAACTTTATTTCATCTTATGTTATGGAAATCAAATAACTTATACATAAGCACATATACGATGAGTGTTAATGCTATATATATATGTGCTTAATTAAATTGTTTATGCAAACATAATCTAAGTTAATAATTCTTCACTTACCAAAATATCATTGTAAGCTTATAGGTGTTTATGAATAAGTTAAATGAGAGAGCTTCTGTCTCAATCCTTTCTAAATTTCTCATTTAACTTCTTCATAAATATACATAAATTTATAAGGGATTTTTAATTTTAACTTAAACTAGAAGTTATTATTTCAAAGAAACTAAGTTATAGCAAGATCTTTTAGTATTTCATTTTCTATGTGTTTCTTGAGAAGTTTATCCAAACACACTCTTGGAACTCTGTTAGAAATAGGGATCCGAATTCCCTGTTGTAGGAAACGCACGCGTTTGCACACAGTAAACGCTCTCAGCCTCTCAGATCAGAAGGTTCAGATTACATAATAAAAAAAATCAGTTTTAAATGATCTTGGCCGTTAATTTACAGTTAAGATCGAAATCCTGCTCTATTGCAAAGATTTGAAATGTCATGCTACAAATAAATAAATAAATAAATAAATAAAGGAGATTTACACATTTACCTGCGAAACCTGGCAAACATGCAGTTCCTCCTGATAAAACTACCGTCTTGTACCAATCACTGTCACCCGTTAATTCTGCAGAATGACAATGCTCCATACAAACAGCTATAGCCTGGTGCAAACCCATGGCTAGCCTATACAGATAAGTCAAACATAAGCTTAAACTACAATCATGGTAGACAACAAAAACTATTGAAGCAATTATAAAGGCGAAGAATTGATTTTGACATGTTTGGATGTATTTCACTAAAATTGATTTTGCATTCAAAACTGATTGTAACTTGAAGTTTGAATTTGAAGCTTTTGCCTCTAAAGTTGATTTGCCGTCTCAAATTTATTGTTCAACTCACTTTTACATGAATGAATCCAAACATAAAACCAAACTGACATACTTAATTTGTCGCAACCATATTGCAAGAAATATATATAAAAATTAAAAATAAAAAAATAATAAAAAAACTTACATTCCAGAAAGATGTGGCTTGAATAAAATCTCTGCTGTCTGAAACCTCTCTTTTGAAAGTGTAAACCATCCATCCCCTGCAGCTTGAAATGATGCTTGTGTGTTTTTTTTTAATAGCTCAGCTTCATAATCAAGAGCAACATAGCATAGATTCTGTTGCAAACCCATAGAAATTGTTACGAAAAGAACAGAAATGTATAACAAAAAACTGAATAGAAATCCGATGTAACACCGACGTTTCATATTGAAAATGTGTTTGTGTTCGTGTACGGCACAGACACATTTGGTTACATTTAATCCCTTCTATTTTCTTAAATTATTATTGGTGCCTACGTGTCAGTATCGTTTCGTTAGCGCTTAAAGATGATACCTCTTCCAACTAATCAACTATGCAAACTCCTCACTCCCACCACACTTCAACATAAAAAAATAAAAAAGATAAAAAGAGGCATGTTCTCAAAAAGGAAAGTCCCACATGTTCTCTTGAACAAATTTGTATCAACCACAAGAAGAATCACTTCATATTAATACCTCTTTCAAAGCGCGAACAGTGTACAAAGATTGAAAATTTAGGTTGTTCAGTTGCATCTTCTCCTTAAGAAACCCAGTAAGTTTCATTGCTCCTAGTCCAATAACTTCCACACCGACCTTGCGCATTACTTTACCATTTAAAACTGTAAAAGGATAGTGCATGTCACATTTATACCAGCAAAATAAGCGAGGAAAGAAATAGACAAACATTTGCTTCTAATATACCAAGTTAAAACAATTTATAAATTAACACAATGAAATGATGATTAAACATTGACCAACGCTGTACGACACTTAGTCGATAAATTGAGACACTTCATGAAGGAAATTTATTGTCATGCATATATTATAAGAATTATATTCAGACAGAGAAATAGAAAGAGCATGAGATGAGAAAAGAACAGTAGAGCATACTTGGAACTATTGATGTGACTTGAAAACCTATATTAACAACTATTCCGGAAGTTCGTTTAGCAGCATACAGAGCTAGAGTCGCCTACATTTTTCAAAATATATTATAAGTAAATACATAAATAATAAAAAATAAAAAAAAGCCATACGTTATTGCGATTTGCAACGAAGAAATGCACAACTACAATCTACTTGGTTTCAGAAATTGTCAACTTTTTATCAAGTTCACCTATTCTGGTACCAATTCGGTTACATGGAATTTATTACAAAGATCAAAGCAACACAAGCTTATTCTTTTATAACCAAAATGCCATCAAGTTACCTGCAATGTGAAAGGTTCTCTAAGTTATCCAGTTCTTTTTTTCGCGTTAAAATATATTACCTGGTTGACAGCACAGACAGCAGGAACATTCATGTCAAACAGGGAACTATAAATTGCTTCTTTAAGTTGTCGTCTTGATGCTCTGGCTGATTCAGTATCTGAAATGAGGCAACATTTTGTAAGGCCAAAGAATCATAAATGTAAAAAAGTATTGTTGAAAGGGTTTGGAGACTTTTAAATAGATTTGACCATTATATGTGCATCACCGTGGCACAAATCACCATGTAAAGTATGATAGAACAACCATAGATTGAAAAAACTTAATCAGAACCAGTGGTGACAAGGTGATGTATTTTCATTTTCATTTTCATTATTCCTGTTACATTCTACAAAGTAAATACTACAGGCCTAAAAAATGTATGTCATATAGTAATTTGAAGAAACCTGAGAAATTAATCAAATATGTCTGTAAATTTGGGTTGACAAAGTTAATAGCGATACATCAAGATCAAATCTTCGGTAGAGTAATTGGAATCAGACAAAAGAAATAAAATAAATATATGACAGCTAAGGTCAAAATGTAATTATGTAAAAGATGTTGTTTAGAGTTTTCAATGTCCTTTTTGTTCTTTTCTCATTAGCACCAGTGAAGTAAATCATAAAATGCAACTTACCCTCATAATGGCATAATGGTATAGAAACAATAACCGGTTGTTTATCAGATTTCACCTGCATCCTGCCGAGAAACCAACTGATATATTAAACATCAAGCAAGAACAACGTAAAATAATTAGATAAACAATGTAAAACAATTATGCATTTGTCCATGATAAGAATGAATATTTCAAACATGCACCGTAATTCCAAACATTCTAGTGTCATTTCCAAAACTTGATTGTTTTGGTGATATTCATCTATATATGTATGTACGTAGATCAAAAAGTAACCGATTGCAATGAGAGAGACGATCACAGTTCATTTCACAGTAATTGTTAATAAGAAGAGAGAATCAGAATAACAATATACCTGTTATAAATAGTTGCGAAAAAATGCCGAAGCCTAGTATACATTGGCGATTCAAGGTTGCCAAATTCCTGCACATTAAAAAGGAGGAAAAGTTGCAGCAGAAGTGCAAATAAACTGAAAACCTAAAAGGCAATGCATATTGTCCGCGAGAAGTGCTTTCTGCAATTTCATGTGTTTGGTTCTACAGTTTGATTCAAACTGAATTGACTTTAGTTGAAAGCAAGTTGAAGGTAAATTGATTTATTTTTGGATACATTCATGAAAAAAGTGATTTTTATCAATTGATGGTTGGATAGTTTCGACTAGAAGTCAAAATGAGAATAAGACATAGTCAATTTTCACCAACTATTCATTCTAACAAAACATGCCATTTGTTTATTGCTAGTTCCAGCCAAAATCATTACCAAAAATGTTGCGGATCTCCCAGATGGACAAGCATATTTACTCCAACCAAATTTGCAATAGCCAGAACCACCTTGAGAAAAAACAATTAAGAGAATAATGTTAAAATTTTGAAAAGTTCTAGGAACACTCTCTTTCCAGCACTGACTCTCTTATTGGGTGAAAAGAGAGTGCGTGTTGAAAAGAGTGTTCCTAAAACTCCTCTTAATTTAAAATAAAATGTAATCATCAGGAGTAACCGAAACACAACATCACTGAACAAAAATTTGCAAGACTAACCATCAATGATAATAGCACCAGGAACTTGTGCTCTCTGCCCATAAATTTGTTTGAAAGATAGCTGAGGCCTCTGGCCAACAAAGGATCTGCAATTCATGGAATCTCAAACACTTGATTTCACGAAATACCGATCAATCTCAAGATTCATCAAAACACACAATACCAATCACTTGGACTACCACAACCCGTCAAATTCACACCATAGAACAAAATAACAATCACTTGTACCGCAACCACCCATCAACGCATTGAATACAAATCAACTTGCACAACCCAACAAAGCTAAAAAAATAAAATACCAATTCACTTGCACAGTTGAACGATGATTTGATCACAACTTTAGTGTATAAAGTTGTAAGGACCGTGCAATTCAGTCCTGAAATTAACGAAATTTAAAATAATCTCTAAAATTAAAAATCCTTGATCATATTAGTACTTTTGGATCAGTCAATTTAGTACTGAAATTGTCTCGAACAAACTAATGTGAAAGGAAATTAAAAATAATCCAGGAAATTAAAAATCCTCAATCACGTAAGTCATTTATGATCTAAAATTGTCTTGAACAAACTGATGTGAACGGAATTTCTTAATTTCAAAGATCATTTTAAAGTTTCGTCAAGTTCACGATCACGATGACCAATCCCTACAATTTGAAGGACCAAACTAGTAATTCCCTCATTGCACCCATCAAATCACACAAAAAAGCAATCACTTCCACAACCCATCAAATTCACATCAAATCACAAAACTCTAATCATTTGCACCAAAAACCACTTTGCATCAAAATCACAAATTTGCAATCACACATACAACCTATCAAATTGAATCGGAAAGACTCAACTCATCAAATCACAAAACAACAATCATTTACACTACAAAGTACAAACCATTAAAACCAATGTTCATCAAAATCAAAAAATTGCAAAAAAAAAAAAAACAAACACAACCCATTAAGTCTAACTAAATTATATTGCAAGAACCATAATAAAGGAACAAAATTTGCACTAAATCAAATGGAAAATGCAGATATTGTTAGACTCGATATCATGTCATGTCTTCGAACCGGGACCTTGCAGTTGTGAGCAAGTTTATTTATCATTTCATCCTACGGATCAACAAAAATTTGCACTAAATCACAAAACAACAATCATTTACATTTACACTAGAAAGTACAAACCATCAAAACCACAAAATTCCAATAAAACAAACACAACCCATTAAACCAAACTAAAATTAAATTCCAAAAACCATAAAAAGTAACAAAATTTAGAACACTAACGGAAGAGGGTAACCCGAAGTCAAATTAGTTTCAGCAAAGAAAACAGAATCCCAAGATGGATCAGCTTGATGTGTCTGAAGAAAGTGAAGCCATAAACGATTATCAGATACCAAAAATCTCAAACCCTTGCAAATCACACTAAGCTTTGCAACTTCTTTTGGACCCAAAAGTCTCCAAATTTGTACCAAGATGTCACTTGGTAGTTGATCCAATTCACCTAAATCACCACCACGTTGTACCAACACTTGTGGTTTTTCTTCATCTGAAGATGTTTGATTTCGTCTCAACATCATTTCCCATACTTTTCTTAGTATCATCGACATGATTAAGGTTGGATTTGGAACACGTTCAACAGAAAACACAGTAGAGAGAAGAGAGAGAGAGATTTTCTTATATTTGACGAAAATGGATCCTCTGCTGCTTGTCTCTCTACTGCAATGTCTACATCTCAACTACTAACCGTTAGATCAATCCAAAGGCATATAAATTAAAATTTAAAATTAATAATAAAAAAAAGAGTGAAGATGGTTAGTCAAAAAAATTGATAATTTTTAGTTACTCACAAAAATAAATTGGGATATGTTTCAGCTGTGATACAAATGTCAATGTTTATTTATACGAAAATGCTTTATGTTCTTATTTTTAAAAACTATTTTCATTCCTAAAATTTCAAGATTTAGGAGATGATTTTGTTTTAATTTTTTTCATTTTTAAAAAGTAAAATATTTGAAATATATTTTATTTGATTAAATTTTATTTATTATTTTATAAAATATTTTGTGAATAAATATAGATATTTATTTATTTTATTATTTTATGTTGACTTATGACATATAAGTTATATTTTTTGATACGTTATAATATTTGAGTTCATTGTTTATCTCTTATAAATTCGTTATCAACAAATTTACTTCATATTTATTATTTTTTATCTTTAAATAATATATAAAAAAAAAGATTGGACTAAATGTTATTTAAGTTGTTATTTTGATTCTATATTTAATAATTATATGATTATTCTTTTATAATAAATATTAATATTTTTAATTTTATTATTTCATATATGAGTCAGTGGGATAATTCAACTCATGTGGGGGTTACAAAGACAAATACTCAATTTAGTCATAAAAATTTCATGAACAAATGAACAATACAACCTTTTTGAACGTTGGAACTGAGATAAGTAAAGGAATAACTTTATTCTATAGGAACTGGTCAATGAAAAGATATGAAATTTAAATGAATCATGTTTGTTATCTTATAATTAATGTTCCTTTAAAATATATCTATATTGAAAGGATGAGTGTGAAATAAAAAACTATTTAAATAATCAAGTAATTAATTTTAAGTGATTAACAAGTTTCGGTTAATAACGATTTATCATTAATAAATATTTATTGAGTATTTTTAATATTTATTAATAACAAATATTTATTTTGTGTTCATAAATATACCAATAAAAAAATATTTGTCTAACTTTTTTTTTAATATTTATTAATAATAAATATTTATTGT
>JBBPBT010000240.1:1042249-1057512 GCA_037974875.1 Cicer bijugum
AACTAGGAGAACCTAATTCCTAACTCCTCATTTTAATGGTATCAATCAACAAATTATATTGAAAAATATATAATAATCTATTTCGGGTCTAACAATATAGATCACAACCATTCATAAAAATGATTTTAAACGTAATTCTAATAAAAGTCAAACATCTTTAATAATCTAACAATTATAATTGAACGACAATGTATAAACTATTTACACTAATAATATATTCAATAAATCCATTTTGTAAATAAAAATACTGTTATTAGCTTTAATTTTCAAAATTGATTACTTATACTAAAAGGTTTGTAAAAAGTGATTACTCAAACCACTGAACATATCAATCTCACTCTTATAAAAAATAAATATCGAAGTAAAATGTTATTGAAAAATTGTGTAAGAAAATATTACATAGTTCTTAAACTCTTATTTTAATTTAAAATAAATGCAATAACAAACTTTAACACAATCCTAACAAAACAAGTGTAATTGCCAAACTCAAATTACAGTGAATTATTTAAAGTTGTGCACAAAATGATAATAGAACAAAGAAAGAAAATGCAAGCTCTCCTCCTACCCTAAAAAAGAAGGGTAAGTTTTATATAACAAGGGAATTTTACATTGAAGATCAACAAAGAAAACTTTTGAGAATACACAAAATGAACCTACTTTTGAAGGCTTAAGTGGGTACAACATCCCCAGAATAGAGGGATAACTGTGACACAAGCCAAAAGAACAACATTAACAACAAGAACTGTACGAAAAAATAAAATGACACCTTACATACTTCTCTCTGCAGCACAAAAGATTCTTCAACTCCTAACCTATCACCGGAATACTTTTCCAACTCTTCTGCTTTGTTCTTCAGCACCGAAGCCTTAGTCTCCGCATTTACGAGCTTGTGTAGAACCTGTGCTTGATTTTCAGACAGTTTCTCTTGTTCTTCCAATAATGCAAGTTGTATATTTGCCCCAATTTTCAAGTTCTGGACCCCCTTTGTGATGGCCAGGTATTCAATCTCAGCTTCAATCTTTTGCTTAAAAAGGTCCTCAACCTCGTACTCTACTTCTCTACGTTTTTCCTCCGATAAACCTACCGTGTTTGCCGATTCTTCCTTAGGAAACTTGCCACTACTCAAGGCTGTTTCAAGTTCAGCAATCCTCGAATCCTTCAGCACAAGTTCGCCTTGTAACCCTTCCTGCTTGCTTTCCAAAAGGTTTACATGTTGTGTCAAATTTGATATCTGAAACTCCAAGGAACTTGAAGTAGCTTGTTTAATTCCTTCTGCACTAGAATGACTAGATAAGTATGACTTATGAAGTCCAAGATCAGCAGCGGCGATATCAACAGATGCATTGCTACACTTAGCTGATTCGTCCTCCGGTGAGACAACTTCAGTACCAATCTCCTTGAATTTCTGGATTTCTGCAAGAGCACACACAAATTGGTTATCAGCAATTACACATATCATCATACTTGATTCTTCCAGAAAAGAAGGAGCTTCAGATAACAATAAAAACTAAAAGAGAATACGGTTCGTTTTTCTAAATATTATGCCAATAAAATACATATTTCCCATTGTTGTTTCCTATTGTTGGCTCAAGACATGTCTTAAAATGGTTTCCTCAGCTTAACTTAGGTTACAACCAGCTGACCAAGAAAAATTAGCTGATCATGGAGTCGTATGATTACTGATTAAGTACCAAAGACAAAACAAAAAGGTTTTGAGAAAAAAATCAGAGCAAAAATAAATATCCATCTACCCCAAATAACCTGTAAATGCTATAATTTCTCAATATAGATGAAATCCAACTGAAGAACCACTTGATAATCTTTACAAAGGGAGAATGAGAGATTCAGAAGTCTACTAAAAACAAGTCAAATACATCAACCATGATAGGCTCCACAACAACCTAGCACACACTAATATTTGATGGGCAATGCATGATAACAACAATCAAAGTCTTTTTCCACTTGGTCGGGTTAGCTATATGGATCAGACATCATCATAAAGTCCAATCATGAAACATATCTAAACATCATTTAACTCCAAAATCTTTCTTAATGGCTTGATTTATAGTTTTCCTGGTCTTCCTCAACCTCTAGCCAGTAGACTATCTCCCATCTGATATGCCCTCCTTACAATGTTTCTACAAGTCTTCAACTTCACACACATCCCAACCACCAATAACAAGATTCTATCATATTCTCTACAAAACAGATTACCCTACTTTCTCTCTAATGACATAATTTTTAATCCTATTTGGTCTTGTGTTGGCACTCATCCAAAGTATCATTCTCATTTCTGTAACATTGATGTTATTTCCTAGTAGCTTTTTACTGCCCAACATTCAGTTCAATACTTCAATCAACATAATGGTGTAACTTCTCTTTAAGCAAATTAAGCTTGAAATATTTTTTATCATATCACTAATTCAATGCATAATGGTGTAACTCTCCATCGCCCCGTCAAGTCAATGCATGGTATAAAAAATAAAAATATATGGCCATATGGACCTCTCAAGTTAAGTACAATCCATTCTCAACAAAATGGAGCAACAACATCTATCTTAAATTTGATGACATTTAACATTTCATATAGAGAAATAAATTGTTGGAGAAATTTTCCAAGAGGCTCCTTTTCCGTATGACATTCAATTAATCACCCAGCAAAGATCTACAAATGCGAGACAACAGTTTTAAATTTAACATTGTTAGATCACTTGATTAATCAAGTCATCAAGAATGCTCAGTAGACCTGTAGACCATCATAATTTAAGGTTCTAAAATACAAATAAATTTAAAAGAAGTTGAAAAGAAGGTAATATCTATAATATGGTATCATTGAGGTAAAAATAAATCATCATTAATTTGGTATATGTATAAGTTAACAGTAAAATATTTTAAATCAAAATGTTAGAATTATACACCAAAGTTGCAACTGCTAGTCAAGTAGAAAGATTATTTTGTTTCTACCAAAAAAAAGAAGGAAATATTATTTTATTATCTTTCATGCAATAACTTTATGCAGTAACACTGTCTAGTATGTGAGTTCAAAGAACCAAACCAAACTGATTAAATAGAGCCAAATACATGGTTTGGCTTAACGCGATAAAAAATAAGGTTTAAACAGCTACGGAGCTCAAGCTGGACTTATTATATATTAAGTTAGTTCATGCACTTTGATCAGCCATGCTAGAACCTTTACTGACAATTGAGTTAAATTGAATCTTGGAGCAAAATTCAATGGTGAAAAAACTGCTGATAAGGTAATATATGTTACATCAATTTTCTCAAGGATTATAACGCGACAGCAGATATAACAATCTCAATCACAAATAGGCATTAGATTTAGAGTTTCCCACAAAAATAAAAACATATCACAAAGTATGACGGACAAACCTTCTTCAAATGCCTCCTTGACAGCCTGAAGGCTTCTGAGAGACTCAATCAAAGGATCTTCAGCGCTTGTAGATTGGTTGTTCTCACTTTTCTCTTCAGGAACATCCCAAGACAGATTTGCCGCTGAATTCTCCGGTAGAATATCTTCATCTTCACCATTTTCATTGCCATAACCATCTTCATCTCCCTCGGCGAAATGTTCATTAGTGTGAGCTTCACCGCTGTCACCTCCATCATAAACACGGGGGTTGCCACTGTGCTTTCCGTTACTAGCAACCGTAAACACACCTTGCTTAAAGTTGGAGCTTCTTGAATCAGATTCCAAACTAGAAACAGAATTTTCCGTCTCGATTTTCACTCTTCCACCTCCACCAGGTTTCTTAGAACTCTCGATGCGTCCCTTTCCCTGCTGAACCTTTGGACCAGAGTTAACCAAATTCTTCGAACTCGTATTCCTACTACCACGATTTTTATCGTGCCTCACCTTCGGCTCACTAGCTGCCGTGGAAGACTTACTACTCCGATCCTCACTATTCTCAGAATCAGTCCCAACAGCAAAACCAGATCCAACTGCATATCTAGAATCTGAACTAGAACCTCGGATGGCATATCCATCAGAAAACACTACATTCCCAAACGCATTCGAAGATCCATCGTTTTTTTCCTTAACACCACGTAGATTTTCACTCAAATTAGCATTGCCAGAGCCAGACAACCCTCTCTTCAACACTTTACTAGAATCATCAGCACTCGAATTGTGATCCTTAACAACATCCCTCTTAATTCTCTTCCATTTCTTCAACCCAACCCCTTTTTTTGGGGTTTCTTTGGAATTAACACCTTCCTCAGTACCCACTTCAACAACAACTCCCTCGTGATCCGGTTTCGACGCAAATTTCCCATCAAATTGAAACCCTAATTTCTCATCAGAAACTGAATCTTGTTCACCCTTCGTTCCATTTTCATTTCCATCGTTATTCAATTCATTCTCTTCCACAGATTCAGTTCCCAAATCCATATTCCAATTTCAACTTCTTTAACTAAATCTGAGAACAGAAAATCGAAACTCATTGAGATGCATCAAACTAATTGAGCTTGAAGCAAGAAATCAAAGAAAATTCACTTCAAAATCAAAATTATATACACAAGTTCAAAACAAAAAAAATAAAAGAATATATAATTATGATTGGAATGAAAATGAATAATAATAATAATAATAAATGAATGATAATAAAAAAAAATCGAATGAGAGAGAGAGAGAGAAGATCTATGAGTTACAGTAAATTACCTTCATAAATGAAGCCTTGTAATTGACATCGAAAACCTAAAATTTGGGAATTTGATGGATTTGCGGTTTTATAGGCTGAGCAAGAACCAAAAGAAAAAATAACATTTGAAAAATAAATATAAATACAGGGTAAAGTCAATTATTATTATTATTATTATTATTATTATTATTATTATTTTACAGAATTTAATCTAAATTTTTTTAAATAAAAAAAACTCCAAAGCACCTTCAAGTTCTTGGTATTTTTTTTTTCCATAGGTTAATTGTAAAACTGTTCGAAGAGCATATTTAGTATCTCTTGATGGTTGCAATTTGAACCCAAGTACTTTAATAAGTTGTGGGAATTTTTTTATCAATGGTACCCACACCCCTCACATTACTACCCACACTCTTCAAAAGTGTAAAACAATTAGAATATTCAAAATGTCATTTGATATTTATAATATCTTTTACAATTTTATTGAGTTCGATTTTTTTTCTAATGCACTTTAAAGTGCCATATGATATTTATAATGCCATTTAAAGTGACCTAAATGTATGTTTGTTGATTTGTTTTTGAATTCGATTTTTTTTCTTCTAAATTTGGGGATTGTACGTGAACTCAATTCACGTACGTTGTATTGTTAATAAAAATAAAAATATCAAAATTTACGTAATCTTAATTTACGTACACGTACGTGATTTAAGATTGCGTAATTAATTGAGTTTGAAATTTCAACATTTCAATATATACACAATTTTAATTCACGTACGTGAATTAAGATTTCGAAATCATTAAAAATTGAAAATCAAACTATTTACGTGAACTCAATTTCATGTATGTATATGTAACTAGAGTTCACGTATATTTACTAGAATTCAGTTTAGGTAAACTTACGTGAACTCAGTTCACGTAAACTTACGTGAAATTGAGTTCACGTAAATGTTAGCAAAATTCTAAATACGGTTAATAATGATTGATGGAGATTGATGGTGATTAATGATGATTGATGATGATTTATGAAGATGTTTAATGATGGTGATGGTTAATGTTGAAGAAAATGAAGAAGATGAAGATAAAATAAAGAAGAAAAAAATGGGAGAGGCTAATGAAGAAGAGGAAGAATGAAAGGGTAATTTGGAAATATTAATTTTTTAAAATATTTGAGGGGTGTGGATAGTAAATTAGGCGGTGTTGGTAGCAAAATTGAATAATATTTATGACACTAATCAATAGTTAATTCTGTTTTTGAAATTTTTTAAATCAAACACTTATAGTAAGTTTTACCCCACTTTACAATTTCATTAATAAATTACTTCAAATGATTAGATGGATGTCAAAATAGAAAATACAAATAATTGACATTACTTCTTAATTTAGTTTCCACTTGATTAAATAAAAATATCAAAATTTCATAGAACTTTTTATGACTAAATTATCTTTAACAATTACTTCTCATTGTTGAAGTTTGGCCACAAGGGAATTTTTATTGTTGAACTATACTACATCATGCAAATAGGTTATTGACTAAATTTAGTATTGTGCACAAACAATTTTCTAGCATTAAAACTACAACCACATTAGGTCGGGACAATTTTTAACATATTGTGCAACTTCCTCCCCCTTATCTAGTTAAAAAAATAACTTATAATACAAAAATCTCAATCATATGAATAGTCTCAAACAACATGTCGGGGCAGGTTTTGCGAATCATGTAAGAATAATGACACAAATTAAGCAGTGTTATTTTTTGATGTACCAAATACATGTAAACTACAAGTGTAGTAAAACAAGCACTAGCCAGCCCAATAACCCTCCTAAAATAAATCAATACTCTAACAATAACATATAACTTATCCATATACAGGAAAAATAAACACCAAATTCTATCAAATCAAATTTTATACATATTATGACTTGCAATAACATCGATGAGCAAAACAAAACTTAATTCTTATACTTCTCTTTATTAAAGAGTATAACACAATATTACTAAATGATAATATAGATAATCGAATTTAATTTGTCCTAAACCATGTCGCCAGCTCAGGAAATAACTTTCAAGTGTCCAAACATATGATATTTACAGACATAGTATGAATTTAAAATTCAGTGGGGCTAATAAAATCACTAAACAAAAAGTAGCAGCATACAATTGAAAAACATCGTTCTACAAATGGGTAATTGGTGAGATATAACAATCGAATCATATGAACATTTTAGATAACACCCTATATGTGATAGAGGAAAAACACTTATGCAATAATCTACCCCAAATCAAGTAATCATCAATAGTTTAAAAAATAATATGCATCAAATCAAACTAACAACAACTGTAATACATCTTCCAACATTTCATAGTGTAGGTGGGTAGTGGTTAACATATGGATGAAATTAGGGATTTTCTGGTTGCATATCTATTTTCAGTTTAGGTGTGCTTACGTGATATGTGTGCGAATGATTCATTCAATTGACCGTCCAAGGCAGTGCAGGAGAATAAGGCGACGCGCAGTGCGGCGGTGCTCAGTTGATGAGGTGTGGGGGACGACGATGACATGTGAGTCACACACACATGCACGTACGCACATACGTACAATTTGAGACTTCTTTAACGATGGCCAATCTTTATTAAGTTTATTTTCTAATTAACTAATATGTTTAAATAAAACTAAGAAAGAACAATTTTTTATTTAAGATTATGATATAATACTAATAATAATAGTAGATTAAAAAATAACTTACTTTGTTCAAGTCAAGCTGTATGTTTCGACAGTTTTTAAGATGAGAGCATTTCTTGTTCGACAACAAACCATGTATTTTGAATTTTATTGGCGGTAGAATTGGATTGACACATGTATTAATTTTTCAAAAGGTTGATGGACATGTTTCGGCCAACACAAAATGGTCAAATGTAGTTAGAGAGGTGGTGGTGATGATGATGGTGGTGGAAGAAGACGATACTTTTTAGCTTTTTTGAGAATTGATTATAAGATTGATTAATATGTAAAGGTGAGAATGGTAGTGTTTGTGTAGATGGTAAAATATTGGGAGGGTTATTAGCTTCTAACATAAAAGATTGAAATAGAAACAAAACAAGTCATAGTAGTATTGAATTTATCGTGGTGGACATTTTCATATGATGTAGAAGTAGTAATGATGAGTTGATTGAATTACACCATTTTATATATAGTTGTCTTGGTTTCTTTATTAGCTTAATTACATCTTCATTTGTAACTCATTTGATAGGAAAATAAACATTTTACACATTGTACTGTAGAAATAGTTCACAAAAGTTTATTTTATTTTTTCAAATAATTATTTCTTGAATTTTTAGTATTTTTGTATATAATTATTATTTTAGTTTTCAATATTATTAAGATATTTATTATGTAATTATTTATTGAATTATTTATAATATTTGTATTATTGTTTTATTAATTTTTTTTAATTATAAATTTTAAATCGCAAAAAAACACTATCAAGTGAGACAGAACAAGTGACCTTTAATTTACAATGGTAATTAAGATACATGTGGAAATCGAGAATGAATAATTAATTTAACTTCTTATTTTAGTTTCTATCTGATTAAATTAAAGGAATCGTTAACCAAAAATATTAAAATCAATTATAGTAATTTTTTTAAAAATCTTTTAGAATTACACGTACGTGAATTAAGATTTCGAAATCATTAAATATTCAAAATCAAACAATTTACGTGAACACAATTCATGTATGTTTACGTAAACTGAGTTCACGTATATTTACTAGAATTCAGTTTAGGTAATTGTACGTGAACTCAGTTCAGGTAAACTTACGTCAAATTGAGTTCATGTAAATGTTAGCAAAATTCTGAATACGGTTAATGATGATTGATGGAGATTGAAGGTGATTGATGATGATTTATGAAGATGGTTAATGATGATGGTAGTTAATGTTGAAGAAAATGAAGAAGATGAAAAAGGTGCTAATGAAGATCATGAAGATAAAATAAAGAAGAAAAAGATGGGATAGGTTAAGGAAGAAGACGAAGAAGGGAAGCGTAATTTGGGAATATGAATTTTTTAAAATATTTGAGGGGTGTGGGCAGTAAATTAGGGGGTGTTGGTAGCAAAATTGAATAATATTTTATGGCATTAATCAATAGTTAATTCTGTTTTCGAAATTTTTTAAATCAAACACTTGTATAGTAAGATTTACCCCACTTTATAATTTCATTAATAAATTACTTCAAATGAGTAGATGGATGTCAAAATAGAGAATACAAATAATTGACATTACTTCTTAATTTAGTTTCCACTTGATTAAATAAAAATAACAAAATTTCATATAATTTTTTATGACTAAACAATCTTTAACAATTACTTCTCATTATTGAAACATGGCCACAAGGGAATATTTATTGTTGAACTATACTACATCATGCAAATAGGTTATTGACTAAATTTAGTATTGTGCACAAACAATTTTCTAACATTAAAACTACAACCACATTAAGTAGGGGCAGTTTTTAACATATTGTGCAACTTCCTCTCCCTTATCTAGTTAAAAAAATAACTTATAATACAAAACTCTCAATCATATGAATTGTCTCATGTTAGAGCAGGTTTTGTGAATCATGTAAGAATAATGACACAAATTAAGCAGTGCTATTTTACGATGTACCAAATACAGGTAAACTACAAGTGTAGAAAAACTAGCACTAGCCAACCCAATAACCCTCCTAAAATAAATCAATACTATAACAATGACATATAACTTATCTATATACAGGAAAAATGAACACCAAATTCAATCAAATCAAATTTTATATATATTATGACTTGTAATAACATCGATGAGCAAAACAAAACTTAATTCTTATACTTCTCTTTATTAAAGAGTATAACATAACATTACTAAATGATAACATAGATAATCGAATTTAATTTGTCCTAAATCATGTTGCCACCTCGAAAATAACTTTAAAGTGCCCAAACATATGATATTTGCAGACATAGTATGAATTAAAAATTCAGTGGGGCTAATAAAATCACTAAACAATAAGTAGCAGCATACAATTGAAAAACATTGTTCTACAAAGGGGTAATCGGTGAGATATAACAATCGAATCATATGAACATTTTAGATAACACACTATATGTGATAGAGGAAAAACACTTATGCAACAATTTATTACAAATAAAGTAATAATCAATAGTTTCAAAAATAATATGCATCAAATCAAATCAAACTAACAACAACTATAATAGAGCTTCCAACATTTCATAGTGTAGGTGGATAATGGTTAACATATGGATGAAATTAGGAATTTTAGGGTTGCATATCTATTTTCTGTTTAGGGATTTTCGAATTGCATATCTATTTTATACATATTATGACTTGCAATAACATCGATGAGCAAAACAAAACTTAATTGTTATACTTCTCTTTATTAAAGAGTATAACATAACATTACTAAATGATAATATAGATAATCGAATTTAATTTGTCCTAAACCATGTTGTCAGCTCAGGAAATAACTTTCAAGTGCCCAAACATATGATATTTGCAGACAAAGTATGAATTTAAAATTCAGTGGGCTAATAAAATCACTAAACAAAAAGTAGCAATATACAATTGAAAAACATTATTTTACAAAGGGATAATCGGTGAGATATAACAATCGAATTATATGAACATTTTAGATAACACCCTATATCTTATAGAGGAAAAACACTTATGCAACAATCTACCCCAAATCAAGTAATAATCAATAGTTTCTAAAATAATATGCATCAAATCAAATTAAACTAACAATAACTATAATAAAGCTTCCCACAATTCATAGTGTAGGTGGATAGTGGTTAACATATGGATGAAATTAGGAATTTTCAGGTTACATATCTATTTTCAGTTTAGGGATTTTTGGGTTGCATATCTATTTTATACATATTATGACTTGCAATAACATCGATGAGCAAAACAAAACTTAATTCTTATACTTCTCTTTATTAAAGAGTATAACATAACTTTACTAAATGATAATATAGATAATCGAATTTAATTTGTCCTAAACCATGTTCTCAGCTCAGGAAATTACTTTCAAGTGCCCAAACATATGATATTTGCAGACATAGTATGAATTTTAAATTCATTAGGGCTAAAAATCTCTAAACAAAAAGTAGCTACATACAATTGAAAAACATTGTTCTACAAAGGGATAATCGGTGAGATATAACAATCGAATCATATGAACATTTTAGATAACACCCTATATGTGATAGAGGAAAAAACACTTATGCAACAATCTACCCCAAATCAAGTAATAATCAATAGTTTCAAAAATAATATGCATCAAATCAAACTAACAACAACTATAATACAACTTCCAACAATTCATAGTGTAGGTGGATAATGGTTAACATATGGATGAAATTAGGAATTTTCTGGTTGCATATCTATTTTCAGTTTAGGGATTTTTGGGTTGCATATCTATTTTATACATATTATGACTTGCAATAACATCGATGAACAAAATAAAACTTAATTCTTATACTTCTCTTTATTAAATAGTATAACATAACATTACTAAATGATAATATAGATAATCGAATTTAATTTGTCCTAAACCATGTTGCCAGCTCAGGAAATAACTTTCAAGTGCCCAAACATATGATATTTGCAGACATAGTATGAATTGAAAATTCAGTGGGGCTAATAAAATCACTAAACAAAAAGTAGCAACATACAATTGAAATGCATTGTTCTATAAAGGGGTAATCGGTGAGATATAACAATCGAATCATATGAACATTTTAGATAACACCCTATATGTGATAGAGGAAAAACACTTATGCAACAATCTACCTCAATAAAGTAATAATCAATAGTTTCAAAAATAATATGCATCAAATCATACAAACAACAACTATAATACAACTTCCAACAATTCATAGTGTAGGTGGATAATGGTTAACATATGGATGAAATTAGCAATTTTCGGGTTGCATATCTATTTTCAATTTAGGAATTTTCGGGTTGTATATCTATTTTATACATATTATGACTTGCAATAACATCGATGAGCAAAACAAAATTTAATTCTTATACTTCTCTTTATTAAAGAGTATAACATAACATTACTAAATGATAATATAGATAATCAAATTTAATTTGTTCTAAACCATGTTGCCAACTCAGGAAATAACTTTCAAGTGCCCAAACATATGATATTTGCAGACATAGTATGAATTTAAAATTCAGTGGGGCTAATAAAATCACTAAACAAAATGTAGCAACATACAATTGAAAAACATTATTCTACTAAGGGATGATGGGTGAGATATAACAATCGAATCATATGAATATTTTAGATAACACCATATATGTGATAGAGGAAAAACACTTATGCAACAATCTACCGCAAACCAAGTAATAATCTATAATTTTCAAAAATAATATGCATCAAATCAAATCAAACTAACAACAACTATAATAAAGCTTCCAACAATTCATAGTGTAGGTGGATAGAGGTTAACATATGGATGAAATTAAGAATTTTCGGGTTGCATATCAATTCTCAGTTTAGGGATTTTTGGTTTGCATATCTATTTTATACATATTATGACTTGCAATAACATCGATGAGCAAAACAAAACTTAATTCTTATACTTCTCTTTATTAAAGAGTATAACATAACATTACTAAATGATAATATATATAATCGAATTTAATTTGTCCTAAACCATGTTGCCAGCTCAGGAAATAACTATCAAGTGCCCAAACATATGATATTTGTAGACATAGTATGATTTAAAAATTCAGTGGGGCTAATAAAATCACTAAACAAAAATTAGCAGCATACAATTGAAAAACATTGTTCTACAAAGGGGTAATCGGTGAGATATAACAATCGAATCATATGAACATTTTAGATAACACCCTATATGTGATAGAGGAAAAACACTTATGCAACAATCTACCCCAAATAAAGTAATAATCAATAGTTTCAAAAATAATATGCATCAAATCAAATCAAACTAACAACAACTATATTACAGCTTCCAACATTTCATAGTGTAGGTGGGTAGTGGTTAACATATGGATGAAATTAGGGATTTTCTGGTTGCATATCTATTTTCAGTTTAGGTGTGCTTACGTGATATGTGTGTGAATGATTCATTCAATTGACCGTCCAAGGCAGTGCTGGAGAATAAGGCGACGCGCAGTACGGCGGTGCTCAATTGATGAGGTGTGGGGGACGATGATGACATGTGAGTCACACACGCACGCACGCACGTACGTACAATTTGAGACTTCTTTAACGATGGCCAATCTTTATTAAGTTTATTTTCTAATTTACTAATGTGTTTAAATAAAACTAAGAAAGAACAATTTTTTTTTTTTTAAGATTATGATATAATACTAATAATAATAGTAGATTAAAAAATAACTTACTTTGTTCAAGTCAAACTGTATGTTTTGACAATTTTTAAGATGAGAGCATTTCTTGTTCGACAACAAACCATGTATTTTGAATTTTATTGGCGGTAGAATTGTATTGACACATGTATTAATTTTGCAAAAGGTTGATGGGCTTGTTTCGGCCTACACAAAATGGTCAAATGTAGTTAGAGAGGTGGTGGTGATGATGATGGTGGAAGAAGACAATACTTTTTAGCTTTTTTGAGAATTGGATTATAAGATTGATTAATATGTAAAGGTGAGAATGGTAGTGTTTGTGTAGATGGTAAAATATTGGGAGGGTTATTAGCTTCTAACACAGAAGATTGAAGTAGAAACAAAACAAGTCGTAGTAGTATTGAATTTATCGTGGTGGACATTTTCATATGATGTAGAAGTAGTAATGATGAGTTGATTGAATTACACCATTTTATATATAGTTGTCTTGGTTTCTTTATTAGCTTAATTACATCTTTATTTGTAACGCATTTGATAGGAAGATAATAATTTTACACATTGTAGTGTAGAAATGGTTCATAAAAATTCATAGATGCATGTAATTAGTAACTTAATGTTTCCTATAATATGCATGTAAATGGTTCATAAAAGTTTATTTTAATTTTCAAATAATTATTTTTTGAATTTTTAATATTTTTGTATATAATTATTATTTTAGTTTCCAATATTATTAAGGTATTTATTATATAATTATTTATTGAATTCTTTATAATATTTGTATTATTGTTTTATTGATTGTTTTTAATTATAAATTTTAAATCGCAAAAAAATACTATCAACTGAGATAGAATAGGTAACCTTTAATTTACAATGGTAATTAAGATACATATGGAAATCGAGAATGAATAATTAATTTTACTTCTTATTTTAATTTCTACCTGATTAAATTAAATGAATCGTTAACCAAAAATAGTAAAATCAACTAGAGTAATTTTTTTTTAAAATCTTTTAGAATTACTTCTCAATTAAGATTTTGACGGATACTTATCAACTAAATTAGAAAATAATATTCAATGTTGTTACTCACACCCCTCACATTATTACCCACACCCCTCAAAATTGTAAAAAAACTATAATACCCAAAATATCATTTGATATTTATAATATTTTTTACAATTTTATTGAGTTCGAATTTTTTTTCTGATGCCCTTTAAAGTGACCTAAAAATGTGTGTTTGTTGGTTTGTTTCTGAATTCGATTTTTTTTCTTCTAAATTTGGGGATTGTACTAAAAATCTCAAAATTTACGCAATCATAATTCACGTACACGTACGTGATTGAAAGTTACGTAATTAATTGAGTTTGAAAATTCAATATATTAGTATGTACGCGATCTTAAATCACGTACGTGAATTAAGATTTCAAAATCATTAAAGATTAAAAATCAAACCATTTACGTTAACTTAATTTCACATATGTTTACGTAAATTGACTTAACATATATTTACTAGAATTCAGTTTCGATAAATGTATGTGAACTCAATTCATGTAAACTTACGTAAAATTGAGTTCACATAAACGTTAATAAAATTCTGAATACGCGGTTAATGATGATTGATGGAGATTGATGGTGATTGATGATTGTTAATGTTGAAGAAAATGAAGAAGATGAAAAAGGTGTTAATGAAGATGATGAGAATAAAATAAAGAAGAAAAGGATGGGATAGGTTAATGAAGAAGAGGAAGAAGGGAAGGGTTATTTGGGAATATTAATTTTTTAAAAAATATTTGGTAGGTGTGGGTAGTAAATTAGGGGGTGTTGGTAGCAAAATTGATTTTTTATTAACCAAAATTGCATTAATAATTAAATTGCGAATGTCTTTCATGAAATTTGAATTTGATATTTTAAAATTACAGTTTAAATGTAGTTTTAGTATTCGTATGATTCATAATTTTTATTATTTTATTTTTAATTTCATAATTTTAGTTTTTCTATTTTTTAAAATTAAGATATTTTGATCTTTTTATTTTTAATTTCATAATTTTGATAATTTATTTTTAAAATTAAGACATTTTGTCTTATATATCAATTTAACAAATAATTTTAATGATGTGGCTTGAATAACATGATTAAGTGGAAGCCATGTGAATGGTTTTTAAATTAAATAAAACATTTTAAATAATAATTTTTTTCTACTAAAATTTA
>JBBPBT010000240.1:1082871-1093998 GCA_037974875.1 Cicer bijugum
ATATTATGATTTAGTAATAAATATTGTTGTTATATCTATTTATTTTATAATTTTGACTATTTTCTAATATGATTGTATTATTATAATATAAATATTTTGAGAAATAAGTATAATTGTAGAGATTATTTTAAATGTGAAAGTTTCATTCATTAGTAATATGTTTTTTATATATTGATTATTTTAATTACTCTAATTTATAAAATATTAGTAACGTTTGAAAAACTAAATGGTGCTTGGAGGAATATTAAAAAGGAGATTAAACAATTATTAATTTTATTTCAAGAAAATGAAAATAATAATAGTAAAATAAAAATTTAATAAAGAAACCTTGTGAACCCTGATTTTTACTAAAATAAAACAAAACAAAGATAAGGGAAGGGAGTTGGACGGGCATCCATAGAACCAAAGAGTAAACACAACAACAACCTATCGTTTGACACCGGTGTTCGATAATTGTTTCGTAAAAGTTTCTCCATTTTTATACAAATTTGAGTATGTTATTTCATTCATTTAACTCGTCAATTAAACATAATTTTTCAGATTTTTAACAATCCTAATTTCTCTCTAAAATACCTGACTTCTTCGTTTGTAGAATTTGTTATTTTGCACTGTTCTCCTTCGCCGTAAGTTCGATTTGAGTGAAACGAACACCAAAATGACCGTGTGAAAAGTAGCTATATTATCCACTGATTGAGTTTCTGATTTATGGTAATTTTCCTTGACCTAATTTCGAATTTAGTTTTTAGAGTATCTTCTCATAATTTATTTTTAAGGTTTACCCATAAACTGTCGAGTTAGATCGATTGAAGGACAAAGAGTCAATGAACCAAGGTTGTTTGCTCATGGAATCGTATTCGTGTGGGAAAGCATCAAAGTAAGGGAAGGGGTGAGAGAGCGTTTGAATTCATGAGTATAATATATTGTAAGATGAACGGGAAGATGATATTTCTCAACGATTCTTTCGGGGCCCGCTAAGTATGGCAGTAGCCCTTTGAGGGATAAATTAATTAATGTGAAAATATGGAAATTGTGAGATGAAAATATAGAGTAGAAATATTTGTTGGGTGTTGATTGATTTAATTTATTTGAATGTGTGATATTTATATTATTGTGATATTGAGTGTCAAATTAAATTTATATATATGTGTGATTAGATGAGTTTATGTGATAACAAAATATGGATGTGTTGTGATAATTTTATGTAATGATGATGATGTACGATTAATAATTGTGATGTTATAAATTTGGGATAAGTTTATATGATAATGTTTGATTGATGATTGTGATGCTATAAATTTGTGATGAGTTTATGTGATGATGATGATAGTGATTTATAAACCGTGATGAGAATATTGAATTAACCTCATAGTTGATGAAATAATGGTGATTTCAATTTGTGTTTGAGATGCTGGTTTTAATGGAGTATCATATACCAACGAGGAAAGAAAATAAATATTGTGAATTTGTGAAGTGGAGATTATTTTGTCATCATATAGGTAGGGTCTGACAAGCCTAGTGATTTTGGGGAAGTACAACTGAATGAGCCTGATCATGGCGGTCTGCTGTCGAGCCTTAAGGCAAGATTGTTAGACCTTGGAGGTATTTAGGTGGGGAATTCCTAGGTGACTTAGAGGTAGCACTCCAAATGTCGGGAGCTACCACACAACACACATTTACCTCGTTGTCACGTATATGTGTCTCGGGTTGAGTTGAGGGGATCTATGAGGACAGGGTCAATTTGAATTGTTCGTCCACCGGGATGGTGGCATAGTATCAAGCCTCCTAACCAAGTACTTCAAAGTTAGAATGGTACCACATTGTGAAGTAGAGTCTAAGCTCATTCATAGCATTTCATTTTATTGTAATTGTTTTGTTGTTATTAATATGTATCGTGTGTGGTGATAATTTCTCTTCGACAATTTATGTTATAGTGAAATCTATTGATTTTCCTTGAGTGATTTTGACATTTGAATGTGATCTTTTCTTGATCGAATATTTGTGTAATGATACCGTCTTATTATGATTATTTGTGTGTACTTCTTACTTGTATTATACTGTCATGATGATTTCGAAACGCACCTTCTACGTTGTTCGTGTTTGACTGGTTGGGTCATGCGTTTGCGAAATCGCAGCTATTATAGATTAATGAGTCTTGAAGTTCAAGTTTGGGAGGAACCCCGCTCTGATAGGTGATACCGGGAATAAGGGTTTTAATTTGTATTTTACTTATTTAATTTGAATTGAATTTTGGTATGAAAACCTTAGAAGTACTAGTAATTTTTTAGAATTAAATCAAGTAATTATACTTAAATCAAGCTTATCCAGATTGCACTATTTTAATAGATAAAATAAGTTAAAGTATTTTTATTTTTATTTTTCAGAAACTTGATATCCTAAATTAAATATTGCAATTTTCATTTTCTTGGAAATATATTTTTAATTATCCGCTGCAAATTTTATAGGAATATGATATAAATTATTATGTATATTATTTTGAGATTTAGGGTTTCACATTAGTGGTATCAGAGCAGGTTTGTCCAATCAGGTCGAGTGGGTCGAATGTCGATTATGTGTTAGGAATATGATATAAATTATTATATATATTATTATGGGATTTAGAGTGTCTTATTAGCTCAATTGGTAGTGGGATCTTTGAGGAGGTTGTACTTATCCCCTAGGTACCGGGCTCGAATCCCACGGAAGGCAAAAACTCGCCAGATTTCCAATTGAGGGAAGGGGGGGGGGGGCGAGAAGCTCGTGAGGTAGCATCGACACGGTAACGCTGGATGGACGAGGTGTTACAACCTTCAGTTCCACATCTAGGATGTCGTCGAACTCGTCTAACTCTTTGAACGAGTTGAGGTTCTTCCATTTCATCCTTATTTTAATCATTATCCTCAATGTAAGTTGCAGGTGGGTTAAAACTACTACCACCTGCTTCCATAAAATTTTGAGACTGAGAATTATACATGGAATCAAAGACAATGTAAATCAACTTGGGAGTTTTGAATTCCAAACAAATTATAGAAAATCCCATGTTATGTCCGATAATCGGGGATTGGTATTTCGGACACTAACAAAAAGTAATACTGTGTCAATGGTGGATCATAATATGAAACTTCTGAAGGGACATGTAGGTGAGTTGATAATAAAGACGGTTATGCTATGTTTTGTTGTTGTGGGGTGGATAGGGATGTCGACTACACATGAGGATATGACGGCGGTTGAAAACGGGGATCACAGACATATTGTTCGACAGATATAAATAATTTGGTGTGTTGTATAAACCAAATCATATATTATGTGCTATGACATAAAATTACCTTGCAACACATAATTTTGACGCTCGTTCCAATGTTTAATTTCTTCCCTCTAAACCCAGTTCCAATTATCATCAATCCCATGCCTCATGGTACATTTTTATGTTCTCTGGTGGTTGTGGTATTTGTTGATGAAAGTCGAACTGAAGTGTGACTCTATATGTATGATGTTTTTCAAATATATGATAACAATACATATAGGTACATGCAATTCAAGTGACCCTTTATTCTTCGAAAACTTCATGTTGGAACCCAAGACAAGATCTCCAATAAAACCGATATGTAAAAAATAAGCTAAAGTAATTATAACTACTATAGAAAAACAAAATATTTAAAAAGTTAAAATAAATGTGAATGAATATATTACTTCCTCAACCATCATGAGACCAATTTGTTTTTCAGTATCCTTCTACGTTGTTATGAGAAACTTTACCGAAATTTAGACCACCATGATTAAATCTGGCGAATATATCAAAAATAAAAAATAGAATAGAATTAGTAATATGGTAACCAGTTGATTTAGAAAATATATATATATATATATATATATAAATAATATAAAAATAATATAGTTACCTTTGTGCAAGTGGAAATATCCATGCATTGGGAGATTCTGAAGCGATACAAGACAAACAATATCATGTCTAGTGTTGAAACAACAATGCACATCCTCCCATAGACATTACACTAGGTTTCGTTGCAAGATATAGTTCTTTACAAAATGTAGATATAACTACTAACCCCAACTATATTGTGATATGACCCTATTTATCATGAATCACTTTAAGGATCGTTCTAGGTTGAAAACTTACAGATTTGAGTCAAAATCCTGTATTGCTGAAGAACACGATAAACAGAGCTACGAAACTCTGAATCGGATGATTCCAAAATGAGGTGAAGTATTACATTCTGAAATGCAAGTTAGGCGGTTGAATCACCGAAAACAAGTATGTAGAACTCGAGATATGATCGCAAGTTACTGAACAAGTAAATTGATAAAATTTGAGTATTAGGGTTTGATGTAAAGGAAACTCAAAATTACTATTCAACAAATGAACCAAGAACAAAATGATGCCACAATCTAGGGATTGATAAGCCGAAAAGAATGCCACAAAGATTAACAATATTGATAAGTTCAAAGTGAATACTTTCAATAACTCTAGAGAGCAAAACCTCACAAAAAATAATATTCAAAATCTTCCCTTCCATGAGGTTACAAATGCTTATTTATACTAAGTCTATCTCTAAATCTAAGTGGGTCATAAATGGCACCATTCTCTAGACCCATATTGGACTTACATCTTTTTTTTCTAAAATAAACTTAATGTAAGGATGTAAAGTATATTCCATTACATATAACATAAACTAAACCAATAAAAAAACTATTATGATTCTAAATCAAAGCAAACTAAGAATTAATACAAACCAAATTAAAATAAATAAAGTTCATCTTAATTTATTAAAATATAGATCATCTTCATGCTCTTGAGGTCCTTATCATTCTCTATTTCTTGAAGAAATTCGACCACGAATTTAAGCTCCATTATATCGTACATGACGAAATAATCCACCAAACCACAAACTCATCATATTCACCGGGGTCAAATGAGAAATCGGAAAAGTCACCAAATGTGATAAGTCGGTGAAACCCATTTCCATCTTTAACAATTAACATTTTATCACATTTATAGTAAAGGTAAGAAATTCTAAAGATAGGGATAAAGTTATGCCTTTGGAAGTTGATATTTATGACCAAATTTACCATCTTTGGATTGAAATTTTTGGCAAACAATATGTTACATTGTATTTGCAGAGGCTTCAAAGCAAGTTGAGTTTCACGGACATTCTCTTCATCACAAAAAAATGGTGACTCAATAATTTCCTTGTAAGCATCCTTTTGAGGAACCTTTAAATAATCACCTTCAAGCACTAACATTGTTTTGTTCAACTCACTCTCTTGTTTGAAGAGACTTTCAATTTTACCATCATCATTCTCTTTGTTTTCAATGTCAATTTATTGATGACATTTCTCCTTTGGAGACACTTTTTAAAGCACTTGCAATAAAGAATTATCACAATTAGACAAATAGTTGGAGTCAATTTCTTGCCCTTTGTCCCTTAAATGTTTATCCTCTTCTTCTTTCTTTTCTTTGATTTTCTCTTTATCTCTGAAGGCAAGCTTCTCTATTTTTCTTGCTTGTTTTGCATATCCATTTTTATATAAATATTTCACATACTCTGGATCCAATACAAAATTTCGAATATATTGATGATACAACATACTTAGGAATTTTGTTAAACATGTAATGTGCATTACTTTTAACAATACTAATAATTTTTTTTTTGGTATATATTTTTATTTGTATTTTTTTTTAAGTAGCAACAACACACCAATTAGCTAAGAACAACAATTCAAACAAAAGCGACACAACTAAGAAAGTTTATGTTGCACAAAAAAAAATGCATAAACAAAATTTTACTCAATTCCAAACCTAGAGACAAGTTATAGTACCAAATGATATGATCCTGTTTGTCATGAATCACTTTAAGGATCGTTCTAAGTTGGAAACATACAGATTTGAGTCAAAATCACGTATTGCTGGAGAACACGATAAACAGAGCTACAAAACTCCGAATCGTACAATTCCAAAATGAGGTGAAAGATGATGTTCCGAAAAGTAAGTTAGGCTATTTAAGCACCGAAAACAAGTATGTAGAACTCGAGATATGATCACATATTACTAAACACGAAAATTCATAGAAGTTGAGTATTAGGGTTTGATGTAAAGGAAACTCAAAATTATTATTTAGCAAACGAACAAAGAACAAAATGGCACCACAATCTAAGGATTGATAAGTCAAAAAGAACGCCACAAGGATTAACAACCTTGATAAGTTCAAAGTGAATTCTATGAAGAACTCTAGAGAGCAAAGCCTAACAAAAAGAATATTCAAAATCTTCTCTTCCATGAGGTTACAAATGCTTATTTATATTAAATTTATCTCTAAATCAAAATGGGTCATAAGTGACACAATTCTCTAGGCCCATATTGGACTTACATCTTATTTTTTTCTAAATAAACTTAATGTAAGGAAGTAAAGTATCTTCACTTACATATAACATAAACTAAATCAATAATAAAACTATTACAATTCCAAATCAAAGTAAACTAAGAATTAATACAAACCAAATTAAATAAATAAAGTTCATCCTAATTTATTAAAATATGGATCATCTTCATGCTTTTGAGGTCCTTGTCATATTAGGATGCTTTATTTAAATCGCCTAATAATGAAAGATATTTTAAATGTACACGGTTGTTGGATTTATCAGACATCAATAACCCTCCAATCATACGTAGGATGTATGCTCGACATGATGCTTATTTTTCTAATACAATGCATCTTCACCAACATCGTCAAACATATCATTGAGCCAATTTAATTTAATAGAATTACATTTTGTTGCTCTCTCGGATGGGATGACTCCAAACCAAGGATATTGGCCATAATGTGAAGGTGTTAAGATGTGTCGCAATGATGCGGAGAGTCTAGAAATGTCGCCAAAAGATCAAATGTATTAGAACAGAAATGGACAATATAGAAAGAGTACCAAGAAAATCCGAAGTATGTTGAGTCTTTGGTCATACTACGAAACGTTGTCCAAACACTGCTGACACATCTACTCAAATTTGATGTATTTTTTTCTTTAATTTTAATGGACTTTTTTTGAAATTTATAATATAATTTACTATTTTTAATCATAATTATTTTTAATTATAATAAAAATTAGGATAAATTACATCAGTGATCCCTTAACTAAATTTCAGGTAATATATTAGTCCTTTATTTATTTTGTTCCCGAGTTGGTCTTTTATTTTAATTTTAAGTGACAATTTGATATTTTATGTTTTAAAATTTCAACCATGTTATCCTTTTTTATACAAAAATTCAAAAAAAAAAAACATCAAAACTTTCAACCAAAACCCATAAAATTAATAATCATCTTCAATATAATGCAGATTTTATAAAATCCATAACTCAAATATTCAAATACACTCATATGTTCATCTCCAACAACATCAAATAAAGAATGAAAATATGAGTTTATTTCAAGATTTAAGTTATGAATTTGATTAAATTTATATTTTATTGAAGATGATAATGAATTTTATGGGTTTTGTTTGAAAAATATGATGATTTTTTTGAATTTTTGTAAAAAAAATTGACAACATTGTTGACATTTTAAAACATAAAATATCAAATTGTCACTTAAAATTAAAATAAAGGACCAACTCGAAAAAAAAAATATAAAGGACTTAAACGTTACATGAAATTAAGTTAAGAGACCGCAGATGTAATTTGACCTAATTATTATTATTATTATTATTATTATTATTATTATTATTTATTAATATATTTATTTTACTTTATTATTAGTATTTTATTTTTTAAATAATTTAATTATTTTTAATTTATTAAATAATTGATAACAATTGTTAAAATGAGGATGAAGAAAAAAACTAAATGCTAATACAAGGTCGCCCACTGGCCTACGACCTCCTATTACGAATTAAAAAAATACCTTTAACTGGTCGCTTTTCGGTCCAACAACCTCCTATTCAGTTAAAAAAATAAGACAATAAGACAATTGCGTAATATTTTTTTGTTGTGTGGTATTTTAGTAAAAAAAAATATTTCAATAAAAATTCCTCATTTATGTATGCAAAATGCTAAATTTTGCGGATGGAATAATACTAAATTCTTTTACGAATTTGGAGGCTGATACAATAAAGCTATGCAAAAGAAAAGAAGCTAAATTTCCATAGATCTAAGATGTGGGACCCATCATTCAAACTTGTTCAAGCATTGAGATAATTAAGGGGGTCTGACTTTTTTTATGGGTTAATTGGATAATCAACCTTGTAATTATGTTGTTTGTGTTTCATTTGGGAGTTGGAATTGAATGTAGGGAAGTTTTTATGGTTATGAGGGTCCCACACAAATCACTAAATGGTGTTTATTTTGATATCATGTATAATAAGAAAGTAAGTAACTGCAGAATTTGAACAAATACATTGAGATGTTGAATTTATAAAATTTTAATTGATAAACTAAATATCGTATTTTATTGTATATTAAAATTTAAGTTGTAAATTTGCAATGTAAATACATAAAAAGATTTGTAAAATAATTTTGAAATGATGAAGAATTTTATTGAAAAATTACACAAGTTTAAGAGAGTCAGAGTTATGGATATAATATATTCCATTAATTGCACAAATTTGGATGGACGTGACCACTCTATGTTCCTAACGTCAAGGAAGGTAAGTAAGGGAAGAACACATTATTTTATTTTTTGAATGTGATATTTCTTTTTTATGAGTTTAGCATTATTTTTGAATTTGAGATTTTTGTTAGTTTTGATTTTTTTTTTTTTCTTCTACGGGGTTTGATACATGGTGAAGATGACAGATGAATCTTGATATAAATTTATTAATTTTCTTTTGTTTTTAAGTTAAATAAATAAAAATTAAAAAATATACTGACTTGAATTGCCACCTCAACATTTCAAAAAGAAATTAACTTATACACGTTTTAAAAGATAAAAGGACCGATTTAGGAAAAAAATAATAAATAATTAAACTTTATAATTAAATAAGATAAAAGATAAAAAAATATAATTTTGTTTAATTTATTATACCATTGTTAATGTGTGAATGTGTATATAATTCTAAATATTAATAGCAAAATTGTAGAGACAAAATTAATAAAATTTTCATAAGTGATAAAGTTGTCTCATATATGATAATAATTTTGAAAATTTTATTGGTGAGAACTTATCTTATTTATGATAATTCAATTTCATAAGTGACAGTTTATTTGTGTGTGATAGTTATTTTGAAATTTTTATCATTAGTAAACATGTTTCGTGTATGATAGTTCAATCTCATCAGTGACAACTTGTCTCATTTTTAATAATAATTTTGATATTTTTAATAGAGAGAATTTGTCTCATGTGTAATAGCTATATTAAATTTTTTATTGATGAGAACATGTCCTATGTATGATAATTATTTTGATATTTTTAATCAATGATTATTTTTATCGTGTATGATAGTTCAATCTTGTAAGCAGCAACTTGTTTCGTGTATGATATTTATTTTAAAACCTTTATCAATGAAAACATGTTCAATGATCATACAACTGATTCAATATTTGATTTTAATAGTTCATGACAATAATTATACAATTGTTGAAAAGAATTAAGACAAAAAGAACTAAAATACACCACTTAAAAATAAAAAAGACTAAAATCAATTAAAAAAAATAGATAAACAACTAAAATGAATATTAAATAAAAAAATAAAAAAACAAAATTATATTTAAACCTTAATTATTAAGGTTACAAAAACAAAATGCAAATATCTAATTGAGTTAAAAGATGGAAATCCCATATTGAACAATAAATAACTTGTTTGAATGTTAATCGTCATACTTGATGGGAGATTACAACAGCAAATGAAATTATGAAACCACATATTTTCTAAACTATTGATAAATTTATGCATGCCTACATAAAATTAGAATTTGGTTTAATTGGAGATCATAATGTTCCTAATGGTTATTGTTCTTGATTCCCTACCAATTTCTTGGAAAAACTTATCAAACAAATTTTCTTGTGTAACATAGCTCTATGTAAGACCATTAAAAATATTTTGTAATTAGAGTTTGCACAAACAAAAAAGAACTAACACAAGTTATCTTAATGATCGCATTAAAAGAAGAGACTATAAATGTTTTTAAAGAAAAATAAGCACAATATTATCGAACTTTTAATATATAATATTTAGTTAATGTAGAAGAATATTAATCAACTATGAAATATCACATGTTGAAGAATGATTGAAATTTTCAAAAAATTAAATATTTTAAAATGAAAATTAATGAAAGAGAAAGGAAATGTTAAATCGTTATTTACTAAATAAATGTGTTCTTATTGATATTGATATAAATCCTTTAAAAAATTGACGTCGAATGAAAGTGAAATATATAAGAATATAATTGCATAGCTACAAATAGAGTTTGAGTGCTGTTAAAATTGGAGCCACATGTAGGAATTTGACAAAAATAAAAATATGTGACAAAATTAAGATTAAGATGTCAATAAAATAGTTTGTGGAGACTCATCTAATATATTATAAATAAATAGATTGATTGATTGAACATTAAACAACTTTTTGTGAGGTGATTTTGTCTTTTACTAATGTTTAAAATTGCACCGTACAATTTTCTATTAATTTGAACGAATTAAAATATTATTATTTTTATATATTAAATTATCATGAACATAATTGAAGGGAAGTGAAGGTAAGGTAGTTAGGTATGCACGTGGTTAGAACATAGATGTAGAACCATGCCTAACCACTCTACATAACGAAGGGAATTAAATGTTATTATTATATGCCTAACACTATGGTGTCATTGAGTAACGGTGACAAAAAATATATTAAATGGGATTTATTTTCTTGTAGGACAACTATTTTGCTTAGTAACTTATTACGAACAATTAATTTTATTAATTTAATTATTGAATTAAATTTTTGTATTTTGAATATATTAATTTCATAAATTTTTATAAAATTTTAAAATTATATTTGATTTTTTATTTTTAAAAGAGACTTTAAATTTTGATCACTATTATAAATAAAAGTTAATGTTAATATTCTAATATATTTTTGTTTTATTAAAACAATATTTAATATTGGTAGTCGAGTGTTTGACATTCAAATGGTTAATTTAATAA
>JBBPBT010000240.1:1104912-1116179 GCA_037974875.1 Cicer bijugum
AATTGAAAATATTTAATATTAATTAAAATATATTTTAATGTAAATTTTTATACTTATCAATTAATTTCATTAAACTTTCAAATTCAACTAAGTAACTTGTCTGATGTTTCCTATCAACAATCTTATTAGTTATTCATTATAACAACATCGGCTATTAGTAATTTATGACATATTTTATGTTATTTTTAATTTATTTTTATAAATTTCATAATATAAATTATAAAAACAACTAATAACTAAAATAGAATATGTTTACCTTTCTATAACAAAATTTATTTAACTTTATTTTAATCAATCTTATCAAAATTAATTTTATCTCTCGAAGTAAATCAACACATACACTACACCTTTATTTAGAACTGCAGCTGAATGAACATCATTAGAACTGCATCTTTATACTTTCCAAGCATACGTTACATCATATCATGTTAGTAACATCTGCAATATGTTAGTAACTAAACTGGTCATACCAAAATACCAAAAACATTTGTAAATTTCATATCAATTTGGTCTTTATTAAAAAATGAAAAGTTTTAAAAAATTCATATGATTTAAAATACATGTATTTTAGTTAATTTATATTAGGCATAGGGGTGGAGTCGAGGTGGATTTTTGCCTGTTCCACTTCTACATCTAATTAATCGAGAAAAATTTATTTTTAATTTTTATTATAAGTGTAAAATTTAAGTCTGATAAATTTAAAATTATATTAATTATAATTAATATAATAAAATAATTATTAATATATAATAATAAATTTAAATATATTAAAATCATATTTTTTATAGAAAGAAAATTATATTTTTTAATATGAAAAAATATTCAATATATTGAATATATACATGTATATAAAATTTAAAATAACAATAATATTACTAGTAGCGTGAATATCAACACTTCAAATATATTCTCGCTAGGGATGACAATAGGCAGGGTACCTAAATGTCCATACTCATATTCATTATCCACGTTATAACTAAAATATATAAATAAATAATTAAATTATTGTTATTAAATTTAAAAATTATCTAAATATCGTAAATTCAATCATAAAAGTAATGTTGTGATTAAATAACTAATATTGTTATGATTAAATTTAAAAATTATCCAAATATCTTAAATCAAATCATTAAGTATTATAAGCCAAAATATTTTCTAACTCAAAACATATCAAATGAACACTCATTACAATACAGATTCAAATACCCATAATAATACTTTATGAAGTTGCAAGTCATATGGCAATATAATTCAAAATATGTAAAAACAATTGATAGAAAGTTGCAAGTATAATTATATAACTTTTATAATTATTTATAAATAGTAATGACTTTATAAATTCTTAATAAGACATAACTCTTAGATATAAATTCTTAAAAAGTTTGTAAACATTAACCCTTCGAGTATAGATATTATAATGGTCCAATGATATTAATAGATGTTAAAACATAAAAAAAAAATAATTAATTAAACTAAATAATAATATAATATAATAAATAAATAAATAATATATTTATATAAGTGCGTGTATGTATTGGAGTGAATACTATTATACATGTACCCAGATCTATAACCGCTTAATTTTGCGGGTAATTACCAATTCCTGAGTCCATTATGCTTTAGATATGCTTTAGATCTAATTGTCATCTATAACTCTCGCCCCTAAATTAATTTTAGAAAAAACTCAATCAAAAATGATTTTCTCCATTCAAATTAAAACGATTTTAGATCATACCCATTGATCCCGGGTGTATTATCGTCCCCAACTTCAGTTCAATTTATTTATTTATTTACTTACAAAATTCTTCATTTGAATAATAAAACTTGACACAAACCTACTCAGTGACAAACAATTTTAGATAAACTGAATAATATATAAAATTATTATCAACATCTTAAAAATAATTAAATTCAGTGCCCTAACTCACTACTCTAAATCTAGCATTGGTACAAACCCACTACTCTATATCTAGCTAGCCTTTGAATTAAGTTAATGGCCAATTAAAAAGTTATACCTGTAGCATGAGTTATCTTTGTATAATTGTGAGTGGCTAAAGTTTTTCGGGAATTACTTACATCTTAAATGATGAAAAAGAGCACACATAAATCTTTTCCCACCTTTTGTCAATCTTTTTTCTTTTTTTCTTTTTTTCAATTTCAAGTTTCAACCCGTCCGTAGGAAATGAAATCATGAGAACATGATAGTTATTTTTTTCTAGGGAACTAGAGAATCTTCTGCACTCAAAAACAAAATTTTATAACCTAGTAAAACATGAACACAAATTTTCTATCCATATATTCCCAAGAAATTAGATCACTTGGAAAAAACACAGATCGTTAAAAAAAATGATAGTTTACAATGTATTAGATAGAAAAGGCCACAACTATTGTAAAAAAAAGGGGTGCCAAAGGTAAATCTTGGTAGTTTCAAGCTTCCTTCCTTGTAATCCTGCAATCAAACAAAGGCAAGATAGTTACAATCAAGACATTGTTCACAACAACAAAATAAATAAATAAACCACACTAAGGAAAAATTAACACCAACTTTTCCAAAAGTAGAAATTTAAAAACTACACAGATTGATGTACTAATGTAACAAAAATAATCCTCAAATAGTAGTCGGGAAAAAAATAAATTAAATGCATTTACCGTAAATTAGACATCATAAAATAGGAAATAAAATAAAGGCATCAACAACTACCCTAATCCAATGCTAGTAAATATACCTGAAGCAATATATTCCAAGTGCCTCTGTAATTTCATGAATGACAGACGTCGCGAAATGCAAATAAAGTGATCCTGTGTTAACAGAAACAGAATTATCAACCAAGAGTCATTGAGTTTTTACAATAAACTATACAGTCATTCAGATACTACCATGTTTTGATTATATATTTGTTTTTCTATTTCAGCTCATTGTTTTATTGGTTTCCTTTAGGAGGTATTAATCCTTTTCTATTGTACTTATTGCTTTCTAGTATAATAATATTGTATTTTCATATAAAAAAGAGAAAGGTAATTGTACCTGTAAATGCACAGTAACCAAGAAGAACTAATTTCTCATTAACTAATGGAACCCTGCCAAAAACATAACAAATTTCTTGTGAAGATACATACGACAATCATAAACCGCATCTATCAACATAATTTCAAATGCAAAATCAAGGTACGTACCCATCGTTTAGCCTTGACGCAAGTGCATTAGCAATGGCGAATGGGAGATACAGGAGAGACTGTATGAGATAAATACTGTTTACATCAATTATCTGAGTAATAAACTTCAACGACTAATCACTTGAACGAAATTCGCTAAGATTGATCAAAGTGTTTTAATTGAGCTAACATGTTCTTTGTCATGCCATCATTGATGGATTCATTGTGAATGATGAATCTCTAAACAATAATATGACTATTAATATACAATTAAAACAGGTCGGCCTAAGGCCCAAGCTGCTTATGCAAGGCTTTAGACCTCCCTAAAAATATTATTGTTTTTAAGTATATTTAACCTCAAAAAAGTAAAAAAATAAAAATATGCACAACAAGTAAAAGGCCTTGTAAGTGTAAAAAAAAATACATCAATTGACATTTAATTACAATATTTTCTATCTCAAAAAGTAAAAAAAAATGTAAATTTAAATAAAATTATTATTAGCATTAAAAATGCAAGAGCTTTTCCTAGAGTTCGCTTTAGTCCTAAAAAATGATGGGCAAACCCTGAATTAAAGATACATTTCTGCATTGATACTAATGACAACAAAAATAACAAATCTTTTTCTCACTAGCTGGGATCAGTACCATGAAAAATTGAAACAATAATTTCCTATCATGCATTCTCGTCGTTCCGTTTTTAATTGTCATTTTAAGGTTATTTACACATGCCGAGAAAGCATATAACTTGATACTTTTGATGAAATTATGTCTTTTTCTATAATACCATTTACTATTTATTATTTCATTCGACCTATTTCTCTCTTTGCAATAAATAGTCAGGGACAACTTTGACAAAATAATTAAAACTACTTTGAACTTTGAAAACAACAAATAAAAAGGAATACAAAATTTATTAAAAAACGAAACATAAAAAAGAGCAGATGGAGTATTAAATTTAGATAGATTTTACCAATATGAAAAAAGGCATCTTAAAAAGGTTTTAGAAAATAACATCCAAATAAAACAGCTTAATACCATGCACATTCCAGTTTTTAGGCCCTTTGGTTCTTCACATAAGTGGGCCAAAATCATCCTTCCCTGCAAAATTAATCTCCCCTCAGACAAAGTCGTAGTATAAGGAGATAGGTTGTCTATATAAGGAAGCTAAATGCAATTGCAAGACATATAACTTTAGAAGTATACTTATGATGAAACCGCTAAAGGGAACGTAACCTACCACAACAATAGTGGCAAGAAAAGAGCTTCTATTTGAAATCACGCAAATTAGCAATAACATGTCAAATTGTCATGCCATATGGTAGAATGAATATTCATAAATGCTTCAAATCTAGCCAAACGAGGATCTATGATTTACTCAATAACATGAAAAGCATAATTTTATGGATTTCAAAGACAACATAGTACGTGGCAAGGAAAAAAATGTGGCTTCTCAAAACTATATTTTGCATGAATACACAAAGCCATAAACTATATTTAATTAATATGGCCCTGTTTAAATCTATACATTTTCCAAAGAACCAAGAAAAGTGACACTAATGAACTGTAAACAGCTAAAACAATCACCAAAGAAAATGACATAAAAAAGGCAGTTGGCTATAAAAAGGAGAAAAGAAAAATGAAGCCTTAAACAGCATTTTTTCAGATTTAAGACACAAATATCTTACCACAAGATATCCGAAAGCAAGTCCTGTTCCCATAACAACTAAATGTGGATAATTCACTATGATGTCAGAAGGTGACAAATAATCCCTGCACCAAAATCATCCAAGCTTATATATTCAACAATAATAACAGACTGTGCAAATCTTCCAAACAAACTGGGAAAAAAATTATGCATCTTGAGATGAGTTATACCACACAAGCACTCCTCCGGAAAGGACAACAAATGGGTAAAGCTGCCCAAAAATAAAAGCACACATCAATAAAGCAACCAGGTTAGAGGGGAAGAATTGCAATAGGAAAAGATGTTACCATTGCCAATGCACGGAGCATACTTCCATTTCTTGCCTTCACAACCTTATAAACATTAAGAGCACTGCACGATACCAAAAGATAATGTTGAGATATGAATAGACATTTATCAAATAACTCAAAACAATATACATAAAAACAAGGATTATTTTGCACTTCAAATATTGTACACTCTTGGTTGCATACATGGATGCAAATATTTTTATACTGACTACTAGAACATGTATGATTTAAGAAATAGAATTCTACACATCCAAAAAATATCAACAAATGAATATAAAAAAAAATGAAATATGTCCGAATCCTATACTTGTGTTCAAATTATAGGGTTTAGGTAATAAAGGAGAAAATAGAGACTCAAAGAAACAGGATATCAAATTGATATATAGTAATAAGATGTGACGCAAAATAAATCATTAAACCCTAATTTATATCAGTACTAAACTCCTAATCCCAATTAAAAAAATGAAAAAAATTATATATAAAGATAATGAAATCTAGAAACTACTCCTAAGAATCTATGAAACCTGAGAAGATTCTAAGATGTAATTAAGATTGAAAATAAAACTTCACTCAAACTGAAATTATTTTTAAGCTTATAGCTTGTTATAAATAGACCTTCATCTAGAGAAAGTAACACACATGCCGACATATGTATAGTGGACTCTATAAAACATGCTCAGAAATGTAACCCAAGCATGCAGAACACGTCAATGAGATGAGCATTGCTGGAAACCAGAAATAAATTCCTTAGCAAACAATCAAGCACAGCAAGCTCCAACTTCACCAAACTACATTTGGAAGCTTCATACAGCAAAAAAAAATGGTGTTTCGGCCTTGGGATCATTTGTACAACTAGAATAAGCCATTGGTCCAAGTACGAAGGCCAAAAGCTGAAACTACGATGTACTTGAATGTCTTTGAGCTAAGTTAAGAACAGATCTAAGTAAATTCTTTTATGAAGAGTCAAACTTTGAGCTAACATGTCAGAAAAAGTTGAAAATAACCTGAAAAGAAGGGGTAGCAGGTGAGAGTGACAATGGCATCACTATTTCTACCATCGGAGGGCCAGCAAAGATGTTGGTGTGGTTAGTTAGTTGAAGAGACTCAATGAAAAAATGCGCAAACAAGGGTCGACCAAACATCCACAGTTCCAGAAGAGAAAAGAAGAAAATGAAGTTGAGAGAAAATCTAGCATTTTGGTGGCTAGAATTTCTCATGGCCAATAGTGTGGCGAAGCAGTAACGTGAAAGGAAGTTTGGGGAAATAAAATGTACAAAATAAAGGAGTGCATAAATTTAGGGAACTCAGTAGTGGAATGGGGATGGGACATGTCACAAAGAAATGTATTAGGCTGATACCAAATGAGGTTTCAGGTAAGGAAGGAGAAAATGAATGAATAGATACTCACAAAATAGGATATTAAATTGATATGATATATTATGAGGTGATACTAGTACTAGACTCCAAATCCTGATCAAACATGGAAACAAAGCAAGAAATCTAACAAAATCAGGAAACAACCAACAAGAACATCTAAAATACTCTATAAAATATTATAAAGATGTAAAGATATATAGGACATTTTCCAGATAATTTAGAAAAGAATTCAGAAATTTTATGCCAAGGATAATGGTGTACTGTGCATGCTAGTAAACATTAAAGTTCAATGGTTTTAGCTACTACATACTTGAATGTGATGGTTGGTATAGCACCAAAAACTACCATCAAATACAATACAGCTGTGTATGTTGGGACATCTGAAATCAAGAATAAAGTTAAAATCAAGCAAAAATATATCAAGAAAGAACTTACACAATAATGCGGCAAACAATAAAATAGACCAATAATCATTTTCAAGTTTTAGTCTACTATTTCAGGAAAGCATAACAAACACACCCCATTTATTTATGTTATCATCCAAACTACACAGCCTTCACTTTATTCTTCCAAGTTTATCAGACAAGTAAACAAATATGAAAATATAAAGGCCTATTTGAATTGTGAAAATGTTTTTGTTTTAAAGTTTTATTTTCACTTTAAATTACAAAAATAATAACTTGTTTTCACCCGATGTACTGTTTCCATTGTCTGGCATAGAAACAATGAAAAAAAGTGTTTCCTAAACAAAACTTCAAAACCGGGAATTAGAGTAATAAAAATTTAGCATTTTTTAAATTGAAAGTGGAAGCAAAAGCTGGTTTCACTATTTCCGCATATTGAAGTTAAGAATATACTGTAGTGCATAGCAAAGGACTTTACCCTCCCTAAAGAAAACAAAACAAGAGAAAAATTCATAATTTCAAGCAATTCAAAATAGTCAGGCCAGAGTCCAGTCCAGACATTTCCCCACTAATGGGCAACTAAAATATAGAAAGAACATATAAAAATGGACATTACCCGCAATAAATGGCAACCAATTCAAAAAAGGCAAGGACTTTCCAAATTGCTGAGCCCACCATTCAGCACCTGTAGAAAATAATAATATGATTGATTTTTAAGCATATATAATATTAAAAAACAAAGATAAAAGAAAGGGCATACCCACGATAGCAGTGAAAAAGTGAGCGAAGTATATTATCATAAGACCCTCAGTAGGTCCATTTACAACAGGAAGTATAAGTGTATTGATGAAATAGCTGCATCCAAGACATTCAAAAGAAAATCAATATCTCTAATCTGTCTAAAAGTATAAATGGAATATGGTATTAAAATATATAATCATGCCAACAGGGTCTTATATAATATAATAATAATAATAATAATAATAATAATGTATTAGAGTATACATTTAATATCACCACCAATTTTTTTAATTCCTTTGATTTTTAGTCAACACGGTCTTATATTTAGCAGCGGAGGTATTACTGTTTTAATAAAAATACGACAGAGTATAATATATTGTCTACTAAATATTAATTGAACATAATAACTTACTATTCCCAGGTTGCACCATAAAATGTAACTGCAGATATTAACCACCACCAGAATGTACTTCTTCCACACATGGATGTGCTCCCAAAAGCAAGTGCTTCAAACTGAAAAATAGTACTTATAGATGATTGTCTTTATTTTCTTTTAATGGTTTGAAAACAATAACCAAAGCTAAAAGAGACATACTGTACAAGCAAGTGCATCACACCCTGCAATGCAGTTGAAAATATCTTCATTAATGACATACAAATATACATGATGAAAAATAATAGAATGAAAAACATGCTGAAGGAAAATAACCATGATCAAACAGCTCCCCCAATGGGCTTGAAGAATTTGTTCGCCTAGCTTGCTTCCCATCAACAGCATCAAATGTCTAGCAAACATATATATGCATTAACATATATATAAATACATACATATAAGCCCTTGTAAAAAAAAACACATATACAAACAAAAACATAATAAAATCAATCACGGGAATCAATGGAAGATTAGGCATTATATGGTAAAATGCTGTTGTCGATAAACCATAAGAGAATTGCACAAAATTCCTAAAAACATAATAACCAGGAATGGTTACAACTTACATCAAAGACAGAAAAGCAGAGCTACCCCACAGAAGATTGAGACTAAGTGAGCAAGCACCACACTATGAGAATTTAACTAACCTGGTATAAAAACAGAAGTAGCCCATGGGCAAAATGAACCCATCTTGGAGGAGCTGTGTCCAATTGAGGTGAGTATATCTGGAATAAATAAAGAAATTTCAGTGTGTGTGATTGATGAAAGGAATTCACTATTTCAACACAGCAATTCAAACGATATCCAAATTCCATTCCATGAGAGAGTTATAAGCACCTCCACTAAAGAAATCAACAGAAATCTTAAAGATACTCCATATACTCATTTCTACAAATTGCAAATTTCATAATATATCATTTGGAAAAATGAATACTTTTCTGAGACATTGGAAGATTATCAACTTTATGAAGCAAAAAGATTAATGGACTCAGGTTCTACTCACATAGCCAAGCAATGCAGACAATAGTAAGAACATAAATCCTGTCAGAGTTATCTGCAACCAAACATTTAAGAAATATCATCAGTGCCAAGAATATTGATAATAACGGCACTAACAATTATGGATGATACGACAAAAAAAGGAAGCAATGGTTTACCAAGTTTGGACTGCAGAATGCCAAAATGCCAAGTGACGAGGATAAATAAAAGAAAAATGTATAAGTTAGTGAATTAAGAAATTAAAACTAAGATTGTAGAATAATTAAACAAAATATCAACAGAAGAGTAAATGATGGTATTGTCTCCAATCCATGAATGAGTTTTTGAGTGGTAAAAGCCAGAAAATGCAAAACATCTAGTTAAATTTTTTAGAATGAAAATGACTTTTATCATAAAACTTGATGTTCTAATCCTTGATCCCTTTTATAAACTTTATATCTTAATTCAGAATGAGAAACTTTACCCTTCTTTTCATTCCCTGCAAAACCCTCTCTATACCTTAATGCTTTGCCTAACTATGTGGCGTTCGTTCAAAAAACTTGTAATGATAGTATCAAGATGAAGATACATATCAATGATAATATATTAATATATGTTTTTATAATGTATAAAAAGAATAAAAGTTTCAAAGAATAATAAAACTCAATTTTCACATACAAATTTCTTAATGTGATTTATCATCCTTGAAGTGAAGACATTTTTGTATTGTTAAAAAGCTATCAAATAACAAGTTAAAATTTATAACAAAAAAAAAACTTAGTATGAAAAGAAAGAAGTACTCACGGCATCCATAGGGGAAAAATAGTAACAAACCGACTCCAAAAGGGCTGTAATACATATTTGGCCACATAGGAATGATCTACGCCACTATATTTGTGTCTATGCAGAGCTGCAATGCCATGAGCCCCAATATACATTCTCCCTCTGCAAAACTGTGCAATATACTTCAAGTACAAACAAGTTCAACCTTGGCACAACATGTTAAATACCAACATTATCAAATAGCGGCCCTATAGGCTATAGCGTAGCAAAATTCGAACAAACAACTACTACTCCACGAAACGCAATTTAATATAAACGGATATTTCCACAAACTACTATTGACAAAACTGCCCTTAAAGACAAACACAAAGTAAAATGGTCCTAGCTCTGTAACACCGACACTTCTGATCGAATGCATGTCCAAGTATCTGACACCAACACCTTAATTACATCCAATTAATTCATTTCCTCAAATTAATTATCAATGTGAGACGTGTTTGTGTCGGTATTCATACTTTATAAACACCAATACATGAAGTATCAAATAATTCATGAATCATATAGCTAAACCAACTGTATCATAACCTCGCATAAAAACAACCTTAATCAAAATAAACGTACTCCATTTCTGAATACATAAAAAATCTACATACAAATTTTTTTATCATTATCATTCTATACACTACTCTACACTCTCAAATAGTAAAATTAAAAGGAAAAGTTTGCTATAAAAAATGCAACCGCAAATAAAAACAAAAATAAGAACATCAAATTCGGAAATCACAAAATGATAACAAAAAATATATGTAAATAAAAGGAAAAAAAACGTAAAATGTGATGAAAATGAAGAAGAGGTACCTGATTTGATAAGATAAGATTGAAATATGAGCAATTTGAACAAACTGAGATCGAATGAAATTTGGAATCTAGAAAAGCATATGAGGCGAGGCTTCGTTTAGAGCTTTACCTTTTAGCGCCACCATTACTTTATTTACAATACAATTTTGTTTTCTAGTTTCTAACGTGATTATCGAGTAATATATACGATAGCTTATTTCGTTTGTTTCTAGTACTTATAAAATTAGTGTATTTTACATTTTTTTATAAATATTAAATTTTTTTTATTTTTTAATTTTATAAATTAAAAACAATTATATTTATAAAGTTAAAAAGTACAAAAGAAAATTATACAGACTAAAAGTAGAATATAATAATTTTATAGCTATAAAAATTTATTTGCCTTATTTATTTATTAGCCTAAATACATGGTATGTTTGACAAAATAGATTAATTTGTTAATAGTTGTTTTCTACGAGTATATAGTATTTTATTAATAAAGTTTATAATTTCTTTTTAAGATAATTATTTAAATATATATATTTTCATAATGATAAAGTATCGGG
>JBBPBT010000240.1:1165590-1193537 GCA_037974875.1 Cicer bijugum
TTGACCAACATATAAATGGTAAAAGACTTAAAACATTTTAAAAAATTGATTAAAAGTTTGATCATATTTTTGTAGATATTAAAAAATTAATTAAAGTTTAATCATATTTTTTTAGAATGAGAAAATTCGACTGAAAGGTGAAAATTTATTTTATTTTTAATAGTTTTTTTAATAGATAGTCAATATTTTATTGTTATAATAAAAAATAGATTTTTTTTATAGTTTTGACTCTTTTATCTTCATTAATTTATGAAATTCATCTTCCTATTTTAAAAGTTAACAATTTTAGTTTTTTATTAGATTTTTAAATTAAAAATAATAATAATTTGACATATTTTAAGTGAAGTGACATACAATTTCATAATATACATTCATCTCGATGCATTAATTATTTATATATTATTAATTAAATTACAAAAATGAAAATTTTCTGGACTTTTGTATGCATATATCCCTTTTTTTTCAAATCTTCCCAATTTGCCACACTTTGAAAAAAATTTCCCAAAATGCCACACTTTGAAAAAATTTCCCAAAATGCCACACTTTTTAAACTCAACAGGAAGTCTCTCCCTGGGGAAGCGACCTCCTGAAGAGGAAGCCTCTCCCTGGGGAAGCGACCTCCCAAAGGCTGCATGGCACGTTTTTTGAATTTTTTTTTTTTGAAAAAGTGTTTATTATTATTAATTTTATTATTTAATAAATTAAATATATTAATAAATTTGTAAATAAAATTTAAACTTTAATTATTATTATTATTATTATAATAAATTATTATTATTATACATATAATTAAAAATTAATATAATTAAATTAAATAATTTAATGATTTAAAAAATAAAAATAGTAATAATAAATTAAAAAATACATTAATAAATTATAAATAAATATTATATTTTTATTATTGTTATTATGATAATAAATAATTATTATACTTATAATTAAAAATTATTATATTTAAAATTATAATATAAATTATATATATTATATTATAATTTTCAAAATAAATAAATAAAATAAAAATTAAATAATAATAACAATTAAATGAAAAGAAATTTATATTACTAACATGAAAATTAAAATACATGAAATTAATAATAAAAATACATCAATTTTGAGTAGATGTGCCAGCAGCGTTTGGACAATGTTTTCTATTATGACCAGAGACCCGACATAATCCGCATTTTCTTGGTACTTTTTTTGTACTGTCCATTTCTGTTCTAATGCGTTTGCTCTTTGGGCGACCTTTCTTGAGTCTCCGCATTAGTGGATTGTGACACACCTTAACACCTTCATATTGTGACACACCTTAACACCTTCAAAGGATATTGACCACAATATGAAGGTGTTAAGGTGTGTCACAATCCACTAATGCGGAGACTCAACAATATGTCTGAAAACACTAGCTTTCTGAGTGGCCAAATGTATTTCATGCTATATGGTTTTCCTAATCCAGGTTGTGACAAAGGAAAGAACATTGTCCTACTAATTTGAGATTTTATCTGGATCCAAACTTTGAGCATTCAAATTCCTAATCTTGTTAATTTTAGTAGTAAAAGAGGTCATGAATGAGGGATGGTTTGAGAAACGAGAAGGAAGAGGGGGGATAAGCGGGGTTGGGTCTTAGGATATAGAAGTATCGAGTTTAGGACGAAGTTTGATGGAGGTAGTGTTAGAGTTAGCCCCTAGAAGCCAACAATTTTTCCTTGGTTATTATTTGTATCATGAGACATACTATTATTTACATAGTAATATGATACATTTTAATTTATTATGTAGATTTATTTAAAGCATAATAAAGTCCTTACAATAGTTAGTCTATTAATGGGACATTAAGTGCAACTTAATATGAGATCCCATTGAGCATAGTGACATTATTCTTAAACTGTCTGTAGTCAAGTTTTACTATTAAATAGGACAATTGTAATGCATATAGATTATTAAGTGAATAGATTGATGATCACATCTTACGGGGTCATGAATATGATATATCAAATCTTCACATAGGTATAATTATTAGGAGTAATATTTGTACTATATCGATCTTGTATAGAATATTTCATAATAGTTATGCAAGTGTCATTAATGATTCTCATGTGACACAAAGAGTAGTCATTCCACTTGGAGTCACTATGATCCCTACTCGAAGAGTTGTATACTTAGAGGGATGTGAGTGATGTATTCATCCATCCTGCATAATAGGAGTTGTGTTTTGAGCCTCTCGATAAAAGTGATATATGAAATGTGCATGACCACGCCAAAATGGATCAATATAAGTTATTGGGTTCATTAGTTATTTGCATGTATATTTTGGAATCGAGAAACAAATTATTGGACCAAACAAAGATAATCCATTTTTTATGTCTTGTATTCAATTAAGACATTTGGATAAAGGGACACTTACTACACAATAAATAGTCGTCGCGGTAAGTTTAAAAGTCTTATCACAAATTTTTTCATTGATTGTGTAGAAATGATGTATTGTTAAATATAAATCATTGTTTTTTTATAATTTATATTATTACCAATTAAGTGATGGATAATAGAGTCACACAATAAAATGATTAAATTAAAACGAAAAAAAATTTAGTCAAATAATTATTTAATTAAATAATAATTTAATTAAATACAAGCTCCACTATAACATTAAAGTAGAAATAAGTAATATATATATATATATATATATATATATATATATACATTACCATATTGTGTCTCTACTCAGAGTCATATTTATTTATGTCTTATTTTTATAGGTGTCATTTACCTATTTGATAACATTCCTAAATATATATTTTTTCTTGTAATATGATGCATATAAGATAAATGTTATCGGCTAGAAGCACTCTTGATATATATGATATTCGATGAATAATTGTTGTCCTAATATATTTGAGAAATATGTGCTCTCAATATTGTTCTAATATGTTAGAAATCGAATATTGTTCTTGCTCTAGTTTAAGATTGATATGAATATTTGAATCAAAATTCAGAATGCAATAGTTACAACATTTTTTATTTTGAATTTATTAAAATATATGAGGCTCAATTTTATTTATTAATAATAAAGAGTCAATATTAGTAAATATTTTGAGATGTATTCAATAATTAATTTTAATTAATTATTAAGGGTGGATAGTTATTAGGGATGACAATGAATAGGGTTTGGGTGGGGTCCTATAGTATTCGTCTATGTACCTGTTGTAACACACCGATTTTCAAAGCGAGGGTGTATTTTTTTCTTCAAAAGAGATTAAAATAAAACAGAGAAACAAATAAGGAAATACAGTTGGATAAATATTTAAGTCATTAAAATTTACAAGCAGCGGAAAAGTTTTTCGAAATATGAATGAATCCAAAGCATTTACACATCAAGAAGCGGTACATGGAATCCATCTAAAATAACATGTCATTCTGACAATATTAGTACATATACAATCTTTCAATTTAAAATAAACGCAAACCAAAGTAAAGACATTTGTTCCCTCCATGTCAACCTAATCTGATCATTCTACCAAAAAGCTATACACCCTGAGTAATCACCACGCGCCCCGTAGGATCCTCCTAACATAGCTCCAGTCAAGCATTCTCATCTACATTCCCATCCGTAGGGTACGAACCGGTAAGATTGACCTGGCTCTCATCTGAGGGCAAAGCCCAGATTTCCACAATAGTTGTAAAGGGTCACCAACCGAAATTAACAGTTAACACATAACATTTAAGTTTTCAAATGCACAAAATACCCTTTCAACTTAGCATGCACCTTAAAAGGGTTTTCCATATGCTAAAAGTTCATATCATGCTTGCCAAATATAAATGAAATCAAAATAAAGTTCTCAATCCATCAAGTAATACATAACTGACCAAAATATTGATACATCAATTGAGCAATCGATTAACTAACTCAAAATAAGAATTTATACTGAGCCAATCGATTGGGCAAATCGATTTCCTGAAAGTTTTTAGTGAAAACTGAACTCTAGGCTTAAATCAGTCGATTGGGGAAATCGATTGAATGAAAAACTGAGCCCCTGTATTGAAGTCAATCGATTGGGCAAATCGATTTCCTGAAAGTTTTTAGTGAAAACTGAACTCTGGGCTTAAATCAATCGATTGGGGAAATCGATTGATTGAAAAACTGAGCCCCTGTATTGAAGCCAATCGATTGGGCAAATCGATTTCCTGAGCCAATCGATTTACCAAATCGATTTTGTCAATTTTGTTGAGCTCCTGTGATGAATCCAATCGATTTGCTAAATCGATTTCTTAAGTGGTTTTGAGAGACATATTACAAAATCGATTGGGTAAATCGATTTTGTCACATTTGCGAAGTCCCTGTAACGCATCAAATCAATTGGGGAAATCGGTTTCCCTGCATGTTCTTCCAAAAATACCTAAACTAACTCAATCACATTCATACACAACTCTAACACATAACACTTAGCAATTTCAACATGATCACCACGACATTGTGAGCTTCGAAATAGTTTTGCAATCAAACATGCTATCACACAATTCCAAAACATAACTCTTAGTGATATCATCACAATCATAAATTTGATTCAAACACACTTACACATAATTTCAAAACATAACGCTTAACAATTACATCGCAATACCCACATGGACAAGATGAACCAACAAATCACATGGAATCACCTTGACTCGACAATCCCAACACAGACAGGTGAACCAACAAATCACATGGCATCACCTTGACTCGACAATCCCAACACAGACAAGATGAACCAACAAATCACATGGCATCACCTTGACTCGACAATCCCAACACAGACAAGATGAACCAACAAATCACATGGCATCACCTTGACTCGACAATCCCAACACAAACAAGATGAACCAACAAATCACATGGCATCACCTTGACTCAACAATCCCAACACAGACAAGATGAACCAACAAATCACATGGCATCACCTTGACTCAACAATCCCAACTCAGACAAGATGAACCAACAAATCACATGGCATCACCTCAGTTACCACTATCACTATGAACTTCCTGAGAGTACCCTGACTCTATCCCCTACAATCGTTAAGTAAATGCAATATTAAAAGATTCGCCGTTTTTAATATTCATTTAACTTAAAGGATTTTCACAACAAACATTAAGTAAACAAGACATTAAGAGATTCCCCATTCTTAATACTCATTTAACTTAAACGATTTTCACAAACACACACTAAGTAAACAAGACATTAAGAGGTTCCCCATTCTTAATACTCGTTTAACTTAATGGTTTTCAAATTCCACACAAAACAAGCTCAAACATACTTTCACATTCAATCCATAATTCACACCAAAACACATCAAATCATTTTTCCACACAAACCACACAAAACACATCTCAAATTCTATAATCATCAATTATGAACACGTGGAATACGACGACACAAATCAACACAATCCATCACTCAAACACAACAAATTTATTTTACTCAAAATCATACATAAATGAGGTAAATTCATTTTCCATGAAACATTCATCAATATCACCACAACCCCACATTAGAATTTCACCCATAAAGCATTAATTCGTTTTTTCCCCAAATCAACGCTTCAACCCTAACAAATTCTTTTCCACACAACTACAAGTAAGTCCCTAAATGCAAACTAAAAGTTTGAAAGGAGCCCTTACCTTCACGTTATCTTTAACGTGCGATTACAGTACCGCGGGTAAATTCGGTAAAATCTCCGCTCACAACGTCGCTTCCAAAGTTGGTTCCCTAGCACCGTAGTATGGTAGTGAGCAACTTTCCCTTCTATCTCTTCGCGAAACGAAGCTTAGATCTAGGTGAAATGGGGAGGTTTGTGTTTGACGGTTTTGAAATCCCTAATACCGTTTTTCTTCGTTTTCGAAACAACGAGGAAGTATGAAGCTGAGAAAACCTTGCTCTCTTACCCACTAACCTTAGGTTTCAATTTTCGAAGCAAAAGGAGGAAAACAAAAATGGAAGGAAGCTGGAAGAATGAGAAGGGTTCGCGAGAATGGCTTCGTTTCCTTTTTTCCTTTCTCTGTTTTCTATTCTTTCTAACATATATATATATATATTAAGTAATATATATATATATATATTCATATATTTATACATATATATATATATATATATATTATAATTACAACTAAATCAATAAAAATATCTACTCTCGTCGCAACTCAATTGACCGGTACAATTTTCAGCAATCCGAGATATTTGGAACAAAACCGCCCATGATTAAATTCTTCGAAACCTAAATAAATTATTCTTCGACAAATAATTTCAATCCAATTTCCAAAAATATATTTTCGGCCTTTAACTCACTAAATACCGAAAACTGGGTTAAAAGCCTAAGCAATTTAACACAAAATACCCTAAAATCGTATACTTTAGGATTTAAAATTAAGGGTCTTACACCTGTGATTTAAAAAAATACTCGTACATGTGCCCGTACTCTCTTGGGTATCAACTTTAATACTCGTAACATTACTCTCTAGGTACCTAAGTACCTGTACCTATACCCATTGCCTACACTTTAACTAAAAAAAAATAAAAATAAATGATATTGTTGTGATTAAATTTAAAAATTATCCAAATATTTTAAATCCAATTATAAAGTATTATAAACCAAAATATTTTCTAACTCAAAGCATTTCAAATGAACACTCATTATAATACATATTCAAATAAATATCTATAATAATATTTTATGAAGTTGCAAGTCATATGATAATATTATTCGAGGTCTATGAAAAAATTGATATAAAGTTGCAAGTATAATTATAAAGTCACGATTAATAAGACATAACTATTAAATATAAAGTCACAATTATTTACTTATTCATCATAATCAAATTCTTAAAAAGTTTGCAAACGTTTATCTTTCAGTTATAAATATTATAGTGGTCCAATGATATTAATAAATTTTATAACATAAAAGAAAATATTAATTAAACTATACACCAATATAATAAATAAATAATATATCTATATAAGTGTGGCTGCGGGACGAAAGGGATACTATAGTACCCGCACCCATACCCACTTAATTTTGTAGGTAATTACCCGTCCTCATGTCCATACACATTATGCGGGTTTTTACCTTACCCGTTGTAATTTTTTTTTGCAGGTACCCACTGGGTCTGGATTTAATTGTCATCTCTAATAGTTATGTGCTTAATATGTTTGGTGGTTATTTCATTTTATTTAAATATGATTTACATCTAATGGTTTATTTTAAAAAACGACCTCCATGTTGTAACAATTTATTTATTTATTTTATTTATTGTAATTGTCCACGATGACAGGAGGCAACACCATACAAAGACGTCACTAGAGAAGTTTGATAAGTCAACCCAAAGACAGAAGATTTGTAATTTATATTTAGTTAATTTTTTTTGTGTGTTAGGTGCCCATAACTATATGACCTAATTCTATATATTTTGTATGTGATGCATGATATGTAGGATGTGTGCTCGCATGTTATATATATATATATATATATATATGTGTGTGTGTGTGTTTCATATGCTTTAAAATGAGAGAGTATATACATGCATGCAAAGAGATGTTTGTATGAAATACAAAAGCCGATGAAATCGTTTAATAAAATCCTTCAAATTAAATATTAAATTTATCTAGTGTGTGGCACTCGTCAAGGCTAATTCCGTATAGTGTGGTTCATAATAAAATCAAGTACATTGTTCTATATCGGTGAAACACGACATGATAAGATCTGAATGTCCATCATTGACTTTAATTTAATTAAGTTGTATTCAATAGAATTGACATGGACTAAGAGACAAATGCATCGAGATTTAATTCATAAGATGGATTAGAATAAGTGTTGTTCACCCTATTCCAATAGTTATATGTGTTGTAATTGGAAAGAAGTTTTCTAACTAAATTATCGTGTTTTGGGTGAATCAACTCAATTGTCTCTAAACAAGGTGAAATATGGATCTTGGTCTCACTAGAAAATCTTCCAAAGGGATTTTCCAAGTGAATGGTGAGGGTCGTTGATTTGAGTAAAATAGTGGGAGTATATTTAAAAAATACTTGTTAAATATGTTCATTACATGCAACTTATATATATGTTTTTTTGTCTAAGACTAACCATGGTCAATCTAGTTAAAATTAGTCCTAAGGTATTCTGAATGGATTCTTGATACTTTGTTGTTTATTTCATGAACGCCTCAATTTTAGCTTTCAGTCAATCAAAGTTTTACTTCTTAACCAACTAAGATGGGTCAAACGCAGGTAGAAAGGCATTCAGAGATATAAACTCTACAAAACTTGAAGCAACAATAGCGGTAATATCCAAGGGAGATAACTCAACATGTGTAAGGTTCACAAGAAACTTCAATGATGCCAAGGGAGCAACAACTAGTGATTCCAGATGAACATAGCTCGAAGGAAAGTTATCTTCACTCGATGGACCTTCTGATGCAGTAGTTAGTTGCTTTATGATTCGGTCTCCATGAGCTTTATGAAAATGCAAGACCCAAAGGTATATGTTCTCCACGATCTGCCATTAATGTCTCCGACGTTGTTTTTTTAATGAACGACCATTTCAGCAGCGTCGTACACCCCAGTTCGGTCCACCTTTTCAGACACATCGTCAACGAAGCCTTTACGCCCCTACACGTGCTGCTTGCAACCGCCGTGCATGATGATGCATTCGACAACCATTCACGGTGCCACTTATTCTGCGACACTCGCCTGACCTCTTGCTTCTATATATGCCCTTAATTTTTAGTTTCGAGTTACGAATATACAAGATCCAATTCAAACAACCCCTGTTTTCCCAGTTCCGACGCGTGTTCTAGCACTCTTTACTGACCATGACGTCTTAGTCTGACCTCTTGCTGTTGTTTTTCTTAACATATATAAGCTAACTCAAATCACTTTTTCTCATAACTTTGATATAACTTTTGAATCACTTTGAAATAACTAAGACAATATTTCATACACTTTTTCATAACACTGAAATCTAGAAAAATACTTTGAGAGAAAGAATTGAAAACACACACTAAATACTATCTTGGCAAATCCTTATTGTGTGTATTTCATAGTTTGATTGAGTCGCCTTCATAAGTTGATCTTTGATCTCTTGTCATCTCTGTAAACAACATTTTGTAAAGAAAGTTTTGTAAAAACCCGATATAGAAACTGATAACTATCTTCGTTGATGAGGGTGTTCATCAAGAAGAAGTTTCATCGTTATCTTGGGAGAGTTTGTTGATTAACTCGAGGGATACTGTGGGTGCGCAATAGAAGCAAGAGAGTTTTTGGATAGATAGGCTGTGTGAGCTGGACAATCTGTAAAACACACTCTAGACGATTCTATTGGAGAAAGGCTGAAATTGGTTCGATTTCGGGACTGGACGTAGGCTGTCATACTGACAGTCGAACCAGTATAAATCTCGGTGCACAATTTTCCTATCCCTTCTATTTATTTCAATATTGCTTGAATGGTTAATATTGAATGTATGTGTTAGCAAAATTCTATCTTGATTGATATGTTGAATGAGCATTGTATGTGAACACTTATATTGATTTACATGCAATTTTGTTCCTAAATAAATGCTGTAAATTGTATTGATTAAACTGATTAGTAATCTTGGAAAAATTAATAAAGACTGTCATACAAATTGTTAACAAATAGAGGCCATAAATTACCAACAACGATAGTTGGGCCACCAACAGCAAACTATGGATGCTTGGTCAAGGTTACGAGGACCGTCTCACTCAAAATCCTGAAAAGGTGCTTGTGACTAAAACATCCAAATAGAAACAAATAAATGTTCAGTTGTGTAGTGTCATTAAGTCTATACTTCATTTAGATGTTAAACCGATTTTCCGTCCACATCTCACATGTGAATCTGTTTGGAGTCAAGTAGAAGCACTCTATACTAATGACACTCAACTTCTCTATGGAGGTTGTCACCACTTGTTGAATATCATTACTCCGAAGATAATACATGGCTATATTTCTTCATATCTTGGCACTGTTCACAGTGCACTCCATGATTTTAATGAGCTTTTTCCTCCTGCTGCAAGTAATCCAGTTGAACAGAAGAAGGAGTTGGATCAAAGCAACACCTTCTTCATGCTCCTTGCACTCTATGGCCTACCCCAGGAGTACTCTGCAACTCGTGATCAAATTTTGGGGTATGTTATTGTTCCAGATATGTCTACTACCTCAACGAGCCTACTTTAAGTACTAGCAAAACATAATGTTCATCATTCTATTACCTCAACTCCGAGTGACACTATTGCCCTTGCATCTCTAGGGCATAATCAGAATCACTCTCGTGGAGGACCATCCAACTCTAAGCATCGTCCCAAATGTGAGCATTGTAATCGGCTTTGACACACTATTGATCGCTGTTGGAAGTTTCATGGTAAGCCTTTGGCTTCGATAAATGCAACTCAACTTGATCCTTCTGCCAATATTCAGACTACACCATCTCCATAAGGCTCCCCGACAAATTATGAAGATTTCCTCTAGTGGGTTCAGAGTCATCTGAACTCTAGTTCTTCTACGTCGATTGCACACATTGGTAACTCATCTATTTACCTCTCTCATTCATCTTCTCTTGGCCCTTGGGTTCTTGATTCTAGTGCGTCTGATCATGTCCCTAGTAATAAAGGTCTATCTTCTTCACTCTTTACATCTTGTTTTCTACCTACTGTAACTTCTGTCAATGACACTCAAACCCGATCCCAAGGAGTTTGTACTATCCGAATTCTCCCTTCCATCTCAGTTGCATCTGTTCTCCATGTACTTAGATGCCCTTTTAATTTACTTTCAGATAGTCGATTAAATTAGTCCCATGACTGTATTTTTACTTTCACTAATTATAATGTTACCTTGCAGGACCGAAGTTCGGGACAGATGATTGGTGTTGGATGTGAGTCTCAAGGCCTCTATTACCTTTCTTTATCTTCCAAGATGTGTTCTTCCACAGAGTCCCCGTATACTATCCATGCTCAGCTAGGACACCCAAGTCTTACCAAAATGCAAAAATTGGTGCCTAGTTTGTCTAAGTTGTCTACTTTACATTGTGAGTCGTGTCAGTTAGGAAAATAAACTAGTAATAATTTTCCTGATCGAGTCAATAAAAGAGTATCATCTCCCTTTGCTTTAATTCACTTTGGCGTTTGGTGTCCCTCTCGTACTGTGTCTACTTTAGAGTGTAATTATTTTGTTACTTTTATTGATGATTACTATCATTATACATGGTTATTTTTAATGAAAAATAGAGCTGATCTGTTTTCCATTTTTGAGCAATTTTATCAAGAAATTAAAACTTAATTTAGAGTTTCTATTCGTACCTTAAGACGTGATAATGCTCGGAAATATTTGTCCCATCAATTTCAAAATTTTATGGCTTCCATTGGTATTCTACACCAAACATTTGGTTGAAACCACACGAACCTTACTTATCCATGGCAATGTTCTATTCCGTTTTTTGGGGAATGCAATCTTAACGACATGCTACCTTATCAATTGTATGTTGTCTTCTGTCCTTGATGGAAATATCCCTCATTCGTTTCTTTTTCTCCATACCCATCTTTACCCACTACCACCTTGTGTCTTTGGGTCCACGTGTTTTGTTCAAAATTTATCTCTTGTTTTGGAAAAACTATTAGCTCGATCACTCAAGTGTGTCTTTCTCGGTTATCATCGGTCCTAAAAGGGCTATCATTGTTATTCTCCTACACTAACACTGATATGTTACATCAGTCGATGTTACCTTTTTCGAGCTTGTACAATATTTAAATCTACCCATACAACTACTGAGTCCCATCAGGATATTAATCTCGAACCTCCTCTAATAGTTATCCTTATTCCACCTACTCGTATTCCTATCGAACCTATCGAGTCTGCCCTCCAACCTCCATGACCACTACAAACATATCAATGTCGTTGCATACCCTCTACTTTGCTTGTTCCTTTTCCCACTACAGACTCTCCTCCGACACCACCTATGGATCTGGCCCTGCCACCTGAGCATGACATTCCCATTGCTCTTCGTAAGGATATTCGCACAACCTGTAATCCATATCCTCATTATATTGATTTTTCTTGTCATCGTCTTTCTCCTTTGCATTAGACTTGCTTTTCCTATTTGTTTTATGTTTCTATTCCTAAAACTACAGGTAAAGCATTATCCCACCTTGACTGCAGGCAAGCAATGTTTGATGAGATGTGTGCTCTACAAAGCAATAGTACTTGGGAATTGGTTCCTTTATCTCATGGGAAGTCTTTAGTCGGGTGTCATTGGCTCTATACAGTGAAGGTTTGCCTTGATGGTAAGATTGATCGATTTAAGGCTCGTTTGGTAGTCAAAGGGTATACTCAGATTTTTGGGTTAGATTACAACGATACCTTCTCACCTGTTGCCAAAATGGCACATGTCATACTTTTTTTCTCCACTGCAGCAATTCGACATTGTTCTCTCCATCAACTTGACATTAAAAATGCTTTTTTGCACAATGATCCAAAAAAGGAAGTTTATATGGAGCAACCACTAAGGTTTGTTGCTCAGGGGGAGTCTTCCACCATGGTTGGGCGGCTACACATGTCCCTTTATGGTCTTAAATAGTCTCCTATAGCTTGGTTTGGAAGATTCAGTTCGGTAGTACAAGAGTTAGGTATGATTCGTAGTGAAGTCAGTCACTCTGTATTTTATCGTCACTCAGGCCAAGGGTGCATCTATCTTATTGTTTATGTGGATGGCATTGTTATAATTCGTAGTAATCGACAAGGAATACTCCAATTGAAACAACATCTTTCAAATCAATTTCAGACTAAAGACCTTGGTAAACTCCGTTATTTTTTGGGTATTGAGGTAGCCCAATCCAAGGATTGCCTTGTAATTTCACAAAGTAAATATGCTATTGACATTTTTGAAGAAATAGGTCTATTAAATGCAAAACCAATTGATACTCATATGGATCCAAATGTCAAACTCCTACCTATTCAAGGGGAGCCTCTATTAGATTCAGGAAGATATAGGAGATTGGTTGGAAAATTAAACTATCTCACAGTTATCGATCCTGACATTTGCTTCACTGTCAATCTAGTAAGCCAATTCTTAAATTCTCCTTGCCAAGAACATATGGATGCTGTAATTCGAATTCTTAAATACATCAAAAGTGCATCTAAAAAAGGTCTTATATTTATGAAGATATAGGACATACTCAAATAGTTGGCTACTCAAGTGCTGATTGGGAAAGCTCACCCATTGATAAACAATCCACTTCCGGGTATTGTGTACTTGTCGGAGAAAATTTAATATCTTGGAAGAGTAAGAAACAAAATGTTGTTGCAAGATCCAACACTGAGGCATAATACAGGGTCATGGCACTAGTAACATGTGAACTCATCTGATTGAAACAGTTACTGAAAGAACTTCAATTTGAAGATGCCAACACAATGACATTTATATGTGATAATCAAGTTGCATTGCACATTGCCTCAAATCATGTTTTTCATGATAGGACCAACCATATTGAGATAGACAGTCATTTTGTTAGAGAAAATATCGAATCGAGTAACATCGTTACTAGCTTTGTCAATTCAAATGATCATTTGGCAGATGTTTTTACAAAGTCATCGTGAGGTGCTAGAATTAGTTATATATGTAACAAGTTGGGGGTAAGTGTTAAAATATTATATTAGAATGTAAATAATTATATAAGCGGTAAATGTTCATGTACGTTAGTATTATTGTCTATTAGTATTCCTGTCATTATGTTTGTTTAATACTCATAGTCTATATAAAGAACTTCCGTTGTATAGTTGAAACACATGAGTTATTCAATGTGTCTCTAAATATTCTTCGTATTTAACACTTTTAAATGCTAATCCGAGTCCACAAGTGAAAAGCCTCTACCCCTTTTACTCAACGTCCTCCAATTGGATAAACGTAAAAAATAATTATTAGAAAACGTCAAAAATAAAATACGACAACACACTCTAAAAAGTCAATTTCGAAATTGGTTCAAAGAAACTTACTATAAATTAGATAACTAATCAGTAGATAATATAGCTACTGTTCACACAGTCGTTTAGCGCCAGTTTCACTAAAATCAGACTTACGATGAAGAAGAACGGTACGAAATAATGAGTTTCATAAATAGAGAAGTCAAATATTCTAGAGAGAAAATGAAAAGACTAAAACACTGGAAAAAGATGTTGAAACAACTCACTCAATGAGAGAGAAACAACATACTAGAATTTGAGCAAAATCGGATAATTTTTTTTGAACAGTCGTTGACATCGAAATCGAATTTCTCTTATAAGTACATGAGTTCCTTTTTTATTTTCTTTAGCTTCGTACCAATGGAGCACAATAGTATTACCACCATACTCATAATTATTACCATAATTATTAAAGTAAAGTTATCAATCTTTTATTTATTTATATATATATATATATATATATATATATATAAATTAGTAATATATAAAAGCACCATACTCATAATTATTACCACAATTATTAAAATATTATTCTTTTTAAATATTTACATTAAAATACTACCATCTTTAGAACATGGTCAAAATGATAAAATAAATAAATAAATATAATAACAACACTTTATATTAATTACTAAATCACAATAAATATGTATATAATCACAGTATCATAAAAAATATATAAAATTAAATAAATTAATCACAATATTACTAATATTTTAAGCTAATTATTTATAACATAAATAATTAACATAAGAGATAGTCTGGAAAAAAAATTAAAATATTACTATGCACACATTTATCATTTAGTCAAACGCACACGAAAATATCACCACAAATATTTAATGCAAATTTACTGGTAAACCCACTCAAAATATTATTCTTTAAAACAATCTTGCTAAAAAACCATTATTTTTTGAAAATTAAATTAAATAACTAAATTTAATATTTATAATTTATATTACTTATTAAATCAAATATGTATACGATTATAAAACCATAGGAAACTTTCATATATAACGAGAAGTAATCATAAAATTAATCAACATATATTCTAAAGTAATTTTAACAGCAAATTAATTCTTTAAAATTCTTTTTAATTAATAAAATAATTTATAATAAAATTTGGGATGTTATAGTAGGTTTCAGAGACCACACCATCAACCTGAGAGATATGAACTTATCTTGACTCAAGAAGGTGACATGTTACTCATGGATCAAGTTGAACCCACAACCTACTAGAAAGCCATGATTGGAACAAAATCTGATAAATGGCTTGAAGCCATGAGGTATGAAATGGAATCCATGTACACTAACCATGCATGGACCTTGGTTTATGCACCTAAATGGATAAAACACATAGGGTGCAAGTGGGTCTACAAGTAAAAGATTAACATGGATGGTAAGGTAAATACCTCAGGCAAGGCTAATAGTGAAAAGTTTTAAACAAATTCAGGTTTAGACTATGATTAAACCTACTTTCTAGGAGCAATGATTAAATTTGTTCGAATTCTGCTTGCTATTGCTACATACAATAATTATGAAATTTGGCAAATGGATGTTAAGATTGAGTTCCTTAATGAGAATCTTCTCGAGGATGAGTATATGACACAACCTGAGGGTTTTGAAAATCCAAAGGATGTTAGAAAGGTATGCAAACTACAAAGGTTCATTTATGGATTGAAGCAAGCTTCTAGAAGTTAGAATATTCATTTTGATGAAGCTGTAAGAAATTTTGAATTCATTAAGAATGAAGATGAACCTTGTGTCTACAAGAAGGTTAACGGGAGCACAATGTGTTTTTGGTCTAGTATGTGGATGACATACTGCTCATCAGAAATGATATCGCTACATTCAAAAATGTGAAAATGTGATTACGGAGTTGCTTATCGATGAAGGACTTAGGTGCAGCCTCTTATGTGTTAGGAATTAGAATCTATAGAGATATATCACTGAAGCTACTTGCCCTAAACTAGTTGTTGCAATTATACTTAACATTTGTACTACATCTCATTGATGGAGAGAAATTGTATTGGTTGATTATTATGTTTTGAATATAGTTCCTAAATCTAAAAACAAAACATCTCCTTATAAGAGTTTGAAGAAAAGACATCGGAACTGATCTTATTTTCAAACTTGAGGTTGTCTAGCTTGTGTCAGAACCCTTGATCCCAAGCGAGTTAAACTCGCCATTAGAGTCTATGAATGTGTATTCATTGGGTATGCAGTAAACAACAGGGCTTACAAGTTTTATGACCTAAACGCTAAAGAGAACATAAAGTCAAATAATGTCGACTTTTATGAAAATAAATTATCTTTCAAATATAGAAATAATGGGGGCACCAGAACAAGTCACACTCTTGTGATTATTAGCACTAAAAGCAACAAACAAGGTGAAACATAACCTTGAAGAAGTAAGAGAGCAATAGTTGCTAAAGATTATAGATCTGATTATACGATCTTTACTTTAGAAGAGGATCCCACAAATCTTCAAGAAACTATGTTGTCTTTGGATGCAGGTCTATGACAAAAAACTATAAACGATGAGATGGATTCTCTAAAGTCTAGTTTGACCTGAAATTTAGTAGACTTGCCTCCTAGATGCAAACCGATATGTTGTAAATGAATTTTGAAAAAGAAACTAAAAATAATTGGAACCGTTGATAAATACAAGGCTCACATTGTAGCCAAAGGTTTTATACATAGAGAAAATATAAATTTCTTCGCCACTTTTTAACCAGTCACTAGAATTACATCGATTAGGATACTAATTTCACTTGTTGTTATTCATAAATTGGTGGTACACCAAATGGATGTCAAGACTGCTTCTTTAAATGGTGACTTGGAAAAAGAAATCAATATGGAACAACCTAAAGGTTTTGTGATTCATGTAAAACAAAACAAAGTCTATAAGTTAGATAAGTCTTTGTATGGTCTTAAACAAGCTCCTTAGCAATGACATGAAAAGTTTGATAACTTAATTATATCGAACGAGTTTAAAGTTAATGAAAATGACAAATGTATTTATTACAGATTTGAAAATGGCATTTGCACTATCATATGTCTCTATGTAGATGACTTACTCATATTTAGTTCAATAAGCCGTGAAGTGATATGAGATGAACATACTATTATAAATCAGAGAAAAATGATTCTTGAAGCGATGAAAGGATGAAGTAATATAAAATTTAATGAGGTATATACTCTATATGGAGTAGAGTACCTAGCTACAAGAGTACTCTCGATAACCTATGTGAATGTGGAAGTGGGGTCGCTTCCTATGGAATTTTGGGACAAAGTTCCTAGAGCATTCACTATAATAAGATAGACGTGCATATCCATTAATGCACGAGCTTTTGAGAATACACCATATGAAAAGGTTGTGTGTGGGATAGAAGTCAAATATAGAGTTCAAGACTACAAGTCAATCAAGTCGAAAGAAACATCTACTTATGCTCAATCTTATAGAAGCATTTGACGCAGAAATAGTTTTTTAATTCAAGTGGGGGAATTTTGGAACATAAAAAGTATGTTATTGTGTGAATTTAAAAATTATTGAAGTCCCACATTAGAAAGTTCTCATATATTGAGTAGTTTTTAACTCAATAAATACTAAAGTCTCACATTTAATAATTAACATATGTGAGATTGTTTCCATCACTATATAAAGAGTGTCAAAGTCTTGTGAAAAGTACACCAAAGTAAGATGTGGTTCTTAACTTTCTATCTTCTCTCTCTTCTGCTCGATGCATTTCCAAGCAACTTTTCCCATTTCTTTATGTTCCTTCGATTTTTGAGTGGTGCTAATACCACTGTTCTTTTAAAGTGGTTTTTGTGTTGTAGTCCATTCGATTTTTGAATGGTCCTAATACCACTATCCTTTTAGAGCGATTTTTGTGTTGTAGTCCATTCGATTTACGAGTGATCTTAAGTATCATATTTTTAGAGTGGCCATTATAGTTAGAAGATGTAATTCTAGAATGGTTTTCTACAGTGAACTAGAATGAAAATATAATTTTAACTGAGATATTTTATTCTGGGAACATCGTGGTTAATAGTTAGTGTCGATAATCAACATGTGCAACCAAAACATTGGCAAGGGCCCCCAATTAGAGATGACCCATTTTTTTTTTAATATACCATCACATTTGAAAATTTGTATTGATATCCTTAATTTTGTATATTATATTCTCAATTTTGAAAAATTGCAATGATATCATTAATTTTGTACATTTAGCATCTAAAAAAATACATTTGCTCCTTTTGCATAGAATAATACTTAGTTTTCCCAACCATTGTGAGTATGTGATAACGGTTGCAGTATATCATATGCCACCACCCACCACCAAATGTTAGAATATTGAAACTTGATATTAGGGTTTTGTGATTTTATGATCCATTTGTTAGATTCGAATAGGGCCACCACAAACATTAAGACAACCATGTAGATAGTGTGTTTTGCACGATTTTAGACTGCAAAACGTCTTAAAGAGAGTGACCTAATTTGTGACTCAATCAAATAATATTTTAGGTGACTGAAAATTATTTTAAAAACAATTTTTCAAAATTCAAAAAACAACATGAGGTTGTAGAATAATTTTACCTTTTACGTTTTTTGGACTCAATTTTATATTGACGTACTATTTAAATTTAAATATTCCTAAAAGTATTGTTAAAGATAATATTATAACCCTATGTTGACTATTACTACATATTCATTTAATCCTTCAAATATGTAATAAAAAAAAAATGACAATTTTTGTTGTTGAGAATTACGATAGTTTTACTAAATAATTGTAACTGCTATCATTAAATAATCACTCCATCAACCATTTAAATTCATTATATTAATAAAATATTTTACACCAACAATGTATGATTATTAAAACTTGAATTTAATTCATGTGTAATTTTTTTTTTTAACTATTAATAGCAACAAACCAAACTTTTATTTTGGTACAACAATTGAAACTTTTACCTTTTGGTACAACAAATGAAAATTTTTTGTAGGCAATAAATGTCACAAACTAGTGAAATATGAATGATATGACACATGACCAATTTTTTGTTCTTAGTTTTCATGAAAACACGTACTTTTATTTTCTGCCATATTTGCATTCACAACAAGAGAAGAAAGAAAGATCCTTCATTATTGCAATAACTAATTGGTGTGTGCTTTTGATTCATATTCAAACTCAGAAGATAAACCCAACACAATATTTCATCAACTGATTCGAATTTCAATTGCAACCATTTCTTCACATTCATTCATATCTAAAGGGTTTTCAAATTGAACCGGTTTCGTCGATGGGTTTTGAAATTGAACCGATTTCGTCGATGGGTTTTTGAACAAATCTATAAAAAAACTGAGTTTTCCAATGCCGGAAAACGATCAACACCGTCTTCTAGGTTCATCAGAAGATGCAGAACGCGATATTGAAGATCATGGATCGGAAATCATCGTCGCCGCCGTCAATGGCGGCGGAGGCGGTGGTGGTGGTGGAAGTAGTGGTAGTGGTAAAGGGTTCAGAGATTTTTTGAAGTTATCGAGTCATCATCGTCATAGTTTCAAGCGGTTAGATAGAGAAAGAGAAAGAGATCATGATGATAATAATAATAATCCACGTGATTCTTCTCACTCTGATTTTGATCTTCACTCTTTTGATTCTTCTGGTGATGTTCTTGCTGATAGTGCACCTCCTGAATGGGCTTTGTTGCTTATTGGTTGTCTCCTTGGTCTTGCCACTGGTCTCCTTGTTGCTGCTTTCAATAAAGGGGTTTGTCAATTTTCATCAATCTATTTGGGGATGTTCTTTTTTTTGTGATTTTATGTAGAAAAAGTTTAGTTTTGTTGTTGTGTTGAACATTGATGTGTATGAATGTAGATCTCAATGGATAGGAGCAAAACAAACTAGGATATATGGTGTTAGGAGAGACTTTTACTTTTGTTAGTTATACTCTCAGTGATCTAGATCTATGTGAAACACATATACATGGACACTAACACTGATAGGAGAAATTAGTGTTTCGAAATGTTGATCTCAATGGATAGGAGCAAAACAAACTAGGATATAAGGTGTTAGGAGAGACTTTTACTTGTTAGTTATACTCTCAATGATCTAGATCTATGTGAAGCACATACATGGACACGATATTGACAGTGAAACATATAAACTGATAATAATTTAAGAAAATGAAAGTGATTGAATGTAACTGCATGTGTCAGTATTGTGTTGGTGGCCGACACCAATATGCATCAAACACAAGACATGACTTCAATTTGAAGTGTCGGTTTTACATAGATCCATAATGTATAGATTTTGTGTATTTGTGAATTCAATCGGATGACATGTATTCACGTTGCTTGTGATTTGGATGTCACAAGTTCAAACCCAAGAAACAAGATCTCTGTTTTTCGGGGGTAAAGCTTAGCTGCACGTATTTACCCTCATCATATCCCACTTGGTGGGAGCTTCTTGCATTGGACCGTCTTCTTTGAGTAGTTCTCTTGAAGTGCATAAGAATTTCTCTAACTTTGAAACTAAGAAGTTAGAAGGAAGGATTGTCTCTGATTTATAAGGTTCAAATCCAAGAAACAACATCTCTGTTTGTAGAGGTAGGCTGCATACATTTACCCTCATCAGATCCCACCTGGTGGGGGCTTTGTGCATTGGGCCGCCTACTCTCGGAGGACGTACAAATTTCTTTAATTTTGAAACTTAAGAATTAGAAGTAAGTATTGTCTCTATTAATAAAAAGTGGGGATGGTTTGGAAATTAGATAAGTCGTAGTTTATGTTATGGATTATTTGGTTTGGTGTTGTATAAGATTGAAAGCATAAAATGGATGAACTCTTTGATCAATTAGAATGTCATCTTGTTGATTGTGTATTTCTTCTTCTTCTTCTTCTTTTTTTTACCTTTGTGACTTGTTAGCTTTGATCCTTTGTGGCAGTTTTGTCCTCTCATGTGGTTATTCATCTACTTCCTCGTTGTCTGGCTTTTATGCAATATATCTGTCCATATTGCATATGTGAATATGCTATGCTAGATCTCTAGCATGTCTACTCTGCATGATTTATTAATAGAACTGAATGAAACTACAACCGATTCTCTTTTACCTACTAATCTTGTGCAGTAAAATTTTCTCGTCTAGGTGCACGTAATTCATGAATGGGTATGGGCTGGTACTCCGAACGAGGGTGCTGCTTGGCTTCGTTTGCAGAGATTGGCAGATACATGGCATCGGATCCTTTTGATACCTGTCACCGGAGGAGTCATTGTTGGCATGATGTGTGGATTATTGGAAATCTTGGACCAAATAAAGCAGGCCAGTTATTCTCCACAAAGACAAGGTTTTGACTTGCTTGCAGGAATCTATCCAACGGTGAAGGCTATTCAGGCTGCAGTCACTTTAGGTACGGGCTGTTCGTTGGGTCCTGAAGGTCCTAGTGTTGATATTGGAAAGTCTTGTGCCAATGGATTCTCGTTAATGATGGAAAACAACAGAGAAAGAAAAATAGCACTTGTTGCAGCTGGTGCAGCAGCTGGAATTTCTTCAGGTACCCTAACAATCTTGTTGAAGTCACTATTTAAAACTCACTTTGACGTTTATGCATTTAATATTCTGGTCATTTAAGCCTACTCGAAACTTTTTAATGCTTTTACTTCAAAGTTGTGAATAGGATACAAGCACTAATTTGTTTAAATGTGTTTAAATAGACTATTCTAAACCTGATGAGCCTGATTAATGAGCGAAATACAATTATTAGAAATTATTACAAATATACATTATTTACAACAAGGCTTAGGCCATTATACCTAATTGATTGTCAAGCAAAGTGCTTGGGCCATTATACCTAATTGATTGTCGACACTGGACACATACAAGGGCAGCTTAATGATGATCCCATTATACCTGTAAGGATTTGAGGTCCAAACAGATATCTCCAAACTTTCCCATCTTCAGATGCTATTCCCTCATCTTATAGAACCCTTTATGTTTTAGCTAAATTTGTAATTTCTCATCTTTAAAAATCATTTCATATCTCACTCAAATCCATCAAAAACCCCAATTTTCTTGATAAAAAATAAAAATTTATTGGGTTTAGGTAAAAGAAAATTAACAATAGGACAATATTTGCTTAATTTTTAAGGTAGAAGGACTTACCTGGCTCAAAAAAGATTTGAGAGAACAAAATCACACTTAGTCAAAACTAGAGAGAGTAAATACGTAATTAAGCATTTTTTTATGGAGCTTTTGAAAAATTATCATCTTTACTATATAACAGGTTCCGATGTTGATACTAGGATATTATAAACTTTATTTGAGCTTTAAAAAAGCTATATTTGTGAAAATTGAGTCCTTGGACATGTTTCTTCTATGCTCTGGCATCTTATATGTTTGCTGATCGTGGTTGATTTTGAAGCACAAGTTTATTTTGCAGTATCTTGATTACCCTTTGGATATCTAAATGTTGGTTGTTTTAGCTTTGCATTTTTCTTTTTTCAGGTTTCAATGCCGCAGTTGCTGGTTGTTTCTTCGCCATTGAAACTGTGCTGAGGCCTCTTCGTGCGGAGAATTCTCCTCCATTTACAACTGCCATGATTATATTGGCTTCTGTTATTTCGTCAACTGTATCAAATGTCTTACAAGGAACTCAATCAGCTTTTACAGTGCCCGAGTATGAGTTGAAATCTGCTGCTGGTACTATTCTTTAACGTTGCTCTATTTTTTAGCTCAGGATTGTCATCATATCTGTCTTTGTAAATTCGTGATATGCTTTTCTTTCTTGTTCTTTTTTTTTGTTTTATTTGTACAAACAAACCTGTCTCATTTTCTGCATATGAAAAAGAAATACTGTATTTCTTCTGCTGAATTAATTTTTTTATCATAGTTGTGAGATAATGATGTGTTATCCCAGGACTTCCAAAAAATTTGACATTTTAAGTATCCAATCAATTTATATTCTCAAAAGGTGATTTGTGCAAATTTTGTCACCTCAAATGATCAATTGATGAATGTTTACACTAAATCTGTGAGAGGTCGTCATATTAGTTTTCTTTGTAGCAAGCTTTGCACATATGACCCCATGCTCCAATTTGAATGGAAGCGATAGAAATGCGTAATGTGTCTTGGTTCAATGTAAATTTCTGGGATCAAGATATCGTTTAAATATAGTAATACAAAAATTTATTTAATGTATTGTTATATTCGTAATATAAATAATGAGTATGCTATGCAGTTGAGGCACATAGTTTTTTGCATATACTCCTCTTCTGATATTTCGTCATGATGTTGCATGCAGAGCTACCTTTATACCTGATATTGGGAATGCTATGTGGTGTTGTGAGTGTGGCAATGACGCGTTTGGTTGCTTGGTTCACCAAATTTTTCGAGGTTATCCAGGAGAAGTTCGCCCTTCCAACTGTAGTCTGCCCTGCCATAGGTGGTTTAGGAGCCGGGATCATTGCCCTTAAATATCCTGGAATATTATACTGGGGTTTCACGAATGTGGAAGAAATTCTACGTACTGGAAAGAGTGCTTCAGCTCCTGGAATATGGCTTCTGACTCAATTAGCAGGTGCTAAGGTTATTGCCACAGCTCTTTGCAAGGGATCTGGGCTGGTAGGTGGTCTTTATGCACCAAGTTTAATGATTGGTGCTGCTGTTGGTGCTGTGTTTGGAGGCTTTGCTGCAGAAGTTATCAATTCAGCAATTCCTGGAAATGCTGCTGTTGCTCAACCTCAGGCTTATGCTCTGGTAAGCCGCCAACTTTACTCCCTGTGAAGCAGTGTTGTCAGTTGCATATCGCATAAAACAATGGTTTGTTCAACTTTTACTACGCCATAGTGCAATAGCCACTATCTGACAATACTTTGTACTATATTGTGTATTACGGAGCAATAGCGATTTGTTAAAATTCTGATACGATATAGGGCTATACAACACTGCTATTGAAATATGTCAGTTGTAGAAATGTCACTGTTGACATCAAGACTGATTTAGTTGATGTAAATTCAGACAATTAAAAGTTAATTTAACTTGTGTGCAGGTTGGAATGGCTGCAACACTAGCATCTGTTTGTTCTGTTCCTTTGACTTCAGTTCTACTTCTGTTTGAGCTGACAAAAGATTATAGGATACTGCTTCCTCTCATGGTAGTCCATTAAAATTTTCTCTCAAAACAAAATTTCCCATTTTAATGTGTGTATTTTTCCACTGATCTGCTCGTTTATATGAATGATATGACTAACAAAATGTGTCAATTGTAAATGCCATTTTTCCTTGAATGTATCAAAATTACAAAAACATCTTTGAATGTGTCTTTGGTTAGTCAGTTTGATCATTGAATGTCTTTCGTTAATTAATTTGGTCCTTGAATGTGTCTTTTGTTAATCAACTACGTTCATGAAATTATTCACATAAGAAATACTTAGAGATATTTTTGTAATTTTGATACATTTAAGTATTATAGTGATAGTCCCTCAAACATTAAGGGACCAAAATGATGATTTACTCCATCACGACATGAGAAACAGATTCTCTGTGACACAATGGCTTTGTTGTGTTTTAATCATATGCATATATTTATTAAATTTAATTTGGTTGAGGTATCGAATGTCTATTATTTTTACCTGTTTTATACAGATTCAGTACTTTGCTATTCCTCCCCACCTATTAACACAAGTTTTCATTTTTTATATTTGCAAAACTTCTCAGGGGGCTGTTGGATTGGCAATTTGGGTTCCCTCTGTGACAAATCAGTCGAAGGAGAGTGATACATCTGATAAAAGAAATTTAGCAAGAGGATATTCTTCAGTTTCGCATACTGAAGATAATGATGATGGAAATAGTTTAGAACTCTGTATAGTTGGAGATGCTTCTGGGCTTGAAGAAATCGATGAAGAATTGCTTCTGGACAATCTTAAGGTTGAGATAGCTTTTTTCTTTTCCTTCTAATTGTTGACATCTTCCATCTTTTGTTGTTGAGTTGTGTTGTTATTTTGATACTTTGACAACAAACTTTGACAATAATTTAGATGGTTAACGCACTTTAAATATATAGTTAAACTCGTTTAATGGATGATTAATGAATATAACAAAGTGTCACGACTCTTTAACCACCCACTGAACACAATTAAGCATAATTTTGAACATCGCTAACCACAATTTTCAGGTGTATACTTGAGCACTAATCATGGTTAATGGGTATTATTTATATTCGAGCACCTAAAAATCATGTATATATTTGAATACAATTGGATGGTTAATAGATATCGTGTATATATGAACACCTAAAAATCGTAGTTAATGAAGCACAAAATTGTGGTTAATTACGTTTAATGGATCGTTAATGAGTTGTGACATGTTATATTTATGAACCATCCACTGAACGTAATTAATCACATATTTGAACTGTGTTAACTGATAATTATTCAAATTGTTGTTGAAAGCATTGTCATATTATTTTGTATATCATTTCTTTTTGTTGTTAACTCTTGAGCAGGATGTTGACTTCCAAGCTTGTTTTTATCTGTTAACACTGTTACCTTTTTGCCAGGTTTCTCAGGCCATGTCAAAATACTATCTGATGGTTCCATCATCTATAATGCTAAAAGATGCGATCAAATGCATGCATGACAGCCAGCAAAATTGTGTGCTGGTGGTTGACGAAGATGATTTTCTTGAAGGAATATTGACATACGGTGACATCAGAAGGCGTCGATCTGAGAAAGCTAATGATATTTCTAAGAACGACTCAGATCTTCTGGATGTATGTAGAAAGTGCCTTTACTATTTATACATTGAAGAGTGATGTGCCTTTTTGCAAATTGTTTTAGAAACTGCTGTTTTTGAGAATTCATCCGAAAATGGAACATCATAATATTTAACAAACTGGACTGCATCAATTTTTTTTTCAAGATCTGAGTTCAGCATGAACAAAATTGTTACTATATTTAATTTTTCTTTTTTGAAATCATTATAATGCTTTGATGAATGAGTTTTAAAAATATTATTGATCCCTTCAAATATATCATTTTTCGGTTTTCTCGTAATTTTGTTTTGTTTTTAGTCCTTCAAATATATCTTTTTGCTTTTGGTCCTTGTTTTCTTTTAGTAATCAAATGTTCTACATATTAATGAGACAATTCTAACATAAAAAATGTTCTATTTACCTGAATCTTTCTGCCATATGGATAAGATTGTTAATAATTTATTCTTGTAAATCTTATTTATACTGTCTATATACTCTATACTTCCTTCTTGCTAGTCTCTTCTAATAATTTTATATTCAATATTTGACAGGTGAACACATTGCTTGTTTCCTCTGTATGCACTCGAGGAATGAGCTATCGTGGGCGAGCACGTGGACTTTTAACTTGTTATCCAAACACTACTTTGGCCATGGCCAGAGAGTTAATGGAGGCCAAGGGAGTTAAGCAATTACCAGTAGTTAAACGCGGTGGAAATCACAATAGAGAGAGGAAGCGAAGAATCGTTGGTCTTCTTCATTATGATGAACTATGGCACTTTCTCAGGTTTTTCTTCAAATCTGATACTTATCTACATGGTTATTAGTATTTTACTATACATACAATTTGATACAAAAATGAATCTAATCAATGTGAATTTGTAATGTGTTTCAATTTTAGACACAAATCTCGCCGTGAATCCTGATTCATTAACCACTACCTAAACATAGTGTAGCCAACCACTTGTTTTGTCAACTTTGTAATCAAACACTTTTCGTTTGTCACTCTTATGACTCCAATCTTAAATTATTTTAACACTCGTATTTGATGTACATGTATCAACTTATAATTTAACTGCCACTTTTTTACTTAAAAATATCACATCTTTGTTAGTAACGTATTTTACAATTCATGATAAGATTTGATTCATTGAAAAATTGATCTTCTGATTCATGATACAAATCTCAAATTGATAAACATGCTTTTTCTATACTAAAAGATCTGCTTCCTCTACCAGCTTGGAATCATGGATTTTCTCGTCACCATATAGTATCTGCATCCCCTTGCAATAACTTATGAGTTTTCAAATTATAGTTTTTGCATTTTTATATTTTCAAAAGCTCTCCGATCATCTTCCCTATAACTTTTTTAAGTCTGTAAGGACTTCAAAAGTAACAAAATTGATAAAAAATTATTGTTCATACTTTACTTACTTCTTGACTGAATTCTGAATTATCAGGATTCCTCTCCTGAGAACCAGAGGGTTAAGATAAAAAAAAATGTAAAAAATCATAAATTTATTTTAATTGAAAAGCTAATCCAAACTAGGCATAATTCTTGTTTCTGTTCATATAACTTGTTTTGATTGATTATATATATATGTTTATGTGCAGGAAAGAGATTAACCACAGGAAATTAGCTTATCAAAGTAGGACAGAAAACAATTTGACAAATGGGCATTAACTTTTGATTCAATCTTCTTGGTTGCCCTTACAAAAGAAATAGTGAGTTGTTAGCAACAAAAGCTCCTTTGTTGCTTTTAAATGTGAGACAATATCACTTCATGTATGTATATTTTAATGCCACAAAAGTGGTTATTTGATAAGGAAGAAAAATATCTCCAACCCCAACACATTAAAGAATCAATGATTCTGAATCACAACCTCATATTCTTTTGCATAATTTAGGGCATTACAGCTTGTAAAGTAAACTCCATAAGAAGCAGAATACTAAATATAATGGGAAGTAGAAACAGGATTTAAACCCCGAAATTGTACTATGCTCCATTATTATCATACGACTATTGGTTCTTTAGGTAAATTTATTACTTTTTCCATGCATATAGAGGTAAAAGTGGTGGAATTTTGTTGTGAACAATCAATATTATTATGTATGCTTTGATTTGGATATCATTTAAAAAAAAAAAAAATTATTCCATGACCCATCTTGTGAGTTTGCACCAGTTATTCATACAATTAAGTGAT
>JBBPBT010000240.1:1216811-1234125 GCA_037974875.1 Cicer bijugum
TTAGAGAGAAGGAGAAATATTAGTAGCAAATCAGATTGATCTTTGGACTCTTTATACATATGGTAGGTGAAATGTCAAATAAATATAACTAACCATCGACTCCAATAAATAAAATTATCAATGAAATAGACTTATATATATTGTAAATAAAGTAAACACTAAAAAGAAGCATAATTCTACTCGCTCAATACAAAGGGAAATAGAAACAAGGTTTAAATTAATCAGTGCTCTCTCTTTTTATTTTTAAAACAATTAATGGATTAAAATCATGAATTAATAATAGTTTAAGGACTATTTATTATTTATATATTTATGAACTAAATTGGAGAGAACAATAGTTTATGTGTTAGATTTGTTGAGTCAAAATTCCAAATTAAAATTCTAAAAATATGTTGTCACGTGATCTTGAGTGTATTAATCAAAAACATACATCATATATAACAACAAATATCAATTTGAAAAAAGCAAAATCAAATCTAAGAAAGGAAGATTGTTATGGCTTTTAAATACAAAAATCGAAGATCGTTTTGACTTTTACAACTTTAATCCAAGAACGTTCTGATTTATTAAAGAACAAAGTCGTTTTGATATCAAGATCAAACCAAGTTGCAATAGTACATCAAGATGCATGAAAAACCACCAGTAACTATCACAAAGGAACATAAATGCACTTTTAAGGATGTAAGTACAGAAATACGCCTAAGAAGGGGGTTGAATTAGGTGTTAGTAAATCTTCTTGTTTTTAGCGATGTGGTAGTTGAATTTTCTGAGTTTAATAAAGTGTCTACTAATAATAAAGTGCAGTAAATAAATGAACACTTACGATTTATCCTGGTTCCCCTTATAACCAAGGGTACGTCCAGTCCTCTTGCGCACCACAAGAGATTGATCCACTAATTGTCAGAAAATGTACAACTCTCACCCTGGGATTCTTGCTACAAACTTCTAACAACACTTCTAAGATAGCACACCACTATCTTAGATTAAGCTACTTTTAAGAAAGTACTACTTTCCTTTACAAGTGATACAATAAGATTTGAATAAGAATAAGGAGAGGTATATTGATAAACAATCCAATAACAATTCAAGTACTTGAGAACCTTTTTGAATGGTATGAAAATGAAATGCAAGTATTTTGTAAAAAATCATAATTTTGTTCAAAGTTGTTCAAGGTATTGATTCAAGGATTGTGTTCTTTTTGATATGAAGTTATGGGGTATTTATACTCCATAAACATCCCTTCAAATTCGTGGCCATTGATCCAAGAGGTTTGATGAAAAAATACAATGTTCTAGAGCCATTCCAAATCTGAAAAATTGTATTGTTTCCAGTTGTATTCGAATACATGATATGTGTATTCGAATACACCTCTTTGTAACGTTCAAAAATATTCAAAAATTACACCTTGTATTCGAATACACCTTTGTGTGGTCGAATACAGATTAGTGAAAATTTGCCACTGACTTATAGTGGATTCGACTACACATAGTCGTAGTCGAATACAGCTTTGTGAAATAGACGTAACTCATATTGGGTGAACCAAGATACATTCTTGTGTGAATTCTCTTTGACTTTATCAAATCAAGATCAATCTTGAGTTCTTTAATTAATAGATAAATGAAGTTTAAAAAAGGGAATCACAATTTAAACCCCCATTTCTTGTGATCAACATTTTCATTTCAATTGGCATCAGAGCCCTATCTCTAAGAGCCTATCTCTAAGAATCAACACCTAAAAAGTGTTAGAGAAAAATTCAAAGAGACAACCTTATTTTGATGGTCCAGTTTACTATTTCTGAAAAAATAAAATGCAATTATTCCTAAAATCGCAAACACAAGAATATGGTGCATTCTAACAGATGAAACTTCCTACCAAAAGTTAATCAAGATGGTCCAACATTAGCTGAAAAGAAATAAACATATTGGACAATTGAAGAAAAATCGAAGTTACTTCTAAACTCAATAGCTCAACTACTTTTATCTTCTACTTTAAACAAGGAAAAAAGTGAAAGAGTATATGAATACGATACGACAAAAAAAGGTATGAGACTCATTACAAACTCATCATGAATGAACAAGCCATGTCAAAGAGACAAGAAAAGACATTGGCATATGGAAGTTTGAAATATTTGAAATGAATGAGGGAGAAACTATTGATGAAATATACTCAAGATTCACCACCGTAATGAATGAAATGCGTTCTTTTGGCAAAATATATTCAATACAAGACAAAGTAAGAAAGATCATGAGATGTCTTCAATTCATATGGAGACAAATGGTAACAACTATAAGCCAAGTCAAGAATCTTGAGGTACTAGAATTGGAATAGCTTATTGGAACTCTACGAGCACATGAAATGCTGCTACAAGAGGATAAATCAGTGAAGAAAGGCAAAGTAATAGCCTTAAAAGCATCTTAAAATTCTCAAAGCACGTCACCGTAATCAAATGAGAAGAGTGAATCAGATGACAACCAAGAAGATATTGATGAAGAAATTGTTCTTCTTACAAGAAAGATATATAGAATGATGAAGAGAAGAGATATGATCAAAAGAGGTAATCCAAGTAAAAGAGAAAATCTTAAAACATAAATAGACAAAAGTAAGATCAAATATTTTAGATGCAATAAATTAGGACATTACAAAACTAATTATCCCTCAAACAAAACAACACCAAATAAGTTCTCGTTCAAGAAAAAACCCATGATGGTAACTTGAGATGATTCTGACGATTCAGAAGCAAAAGAAAGTGAAGAAGCTAACATATGCTTGATGGAAAACTCAGAATACAGTAAGGTAACAAATTATGAACTATGTGCTTTGTGTGAACATATGGAAAATAAATTTGATAATTTGTGAAATGACTTTAATTTCCTTGTCCAAAAATATAGTTCTTTAAAAGAAGAAGTTTACAAAGAAAAGGAAGAAAAATAAAAAACTCAGGCTATGAATAATGAACTAAAAAAGGTCATTCAAAACATACAAGAATCTCAACTCAAAAATTTTGAAAATTTTGAAAGTCAAGAACGTTCTGTAATTCAAAAGGAGAACGTTCTTCTTAAAACTAACATTGAAACTCTTAAAAATGATTTATTAAACTTCTCAAAATCTACTAAAACTTTTCAAAAAAAAAAAAAAGTCATGGGTCTCAAGTAGGAATATTTGACAAAGCTAGTGTTGATTTTGATAAAACTCGAAAACAAAAACTTTATGAGAATTTCTTTGACCCTGAAAGAAAAGAAGACAAGTGCAAAACTAAATGTTCATACTATAGTAAAATTGGACATCTGGAGTATGGATGTTATTTCATAAAAAGGGATGAAAAAATTAAAACTAAAAAGCCTTGTAGAAAGGAAGAACGTTCTAGAATCATATCAGAACCTTCTCCAAAAATTTTAAAAAAGGAAGAACGATCTAGAACTATATCAGAACCTTCTTCAAAATATTGCAAAAAAACATATTTATAAATCTTATCCAAGACCAACAAGAAGCTCCTACTGTTCAAAAATTGGTCATATTGAACCAACCTAATACTTTAAAATAAAATCAAGCTTCAAAAAGATAAGTAACTCTCAATGACCCAAGGCCAAATGGTTTCCTAAAAATGCTACAAAATCCAATACAGGTTAGTCCTCAAAGTGTCAAGAAAAAGTCATGGTTCTTGAGCAGTGGTTGTTCGAGACATGTGACAAGAGATAAACAATATTTTATGTCATTTGTCAAGAAGGGTGGAGGCTATGTGACTTTTGGAAACAATGACCATAAAAAATAAATACACCATTGGTAAGAAAAACTCTACTAACATTATTGATGTTCAACATGTTGATGACTTTAAACATAATCTTTTAAGCATTACTTAACTATGTGACAATGATTGTGACGTTGCATTCAAACCCAATGTATGTGAAGTCAGAAACGCAAACTCTAGATAAATTCTCTTCTTTGGACCCAGAAGAAAAATACTTTACGACATATATACCTTAAAGAATTATCAAAAGAATCATGTTTATGTCCATCAATAAAGACAAATGAATATGACATAAGCGAACTAGACACATCAGTATGAAAGCAATCTGAAAAATTGAAAATTTAGATATAGTTAGAGGGTTACCCAAAATAAACTTTGATAAGAATAAAATGTGAAACTTGTGCAAAAGGAAAAATAGTTTTCGCTCAAAAAAATTTATTTCAACAAATAGAATCCTTGAACTACTTCATATTGATTTGTTTGGCCCCATTAAAATGACTAGCTTATAAGGAATGAAATATGGTTTGTTATTGTTAATGATGTCTCTCGGTACACATGATTACTCTTTTGAAAACAAAAAGACGGTGCATTTGATGCCTTCAAAACCTTTTACAAAAAGCTAAAAAATGAAAAAGACTCTAACATTATCTCTGTAAGAAGTGATCATGGATGAGAATTCTTAAATAATTTCTTCAAAAACTTTTTTTATGAACATGACATTTCTCATAGTTTGTCTTGTGCAAGAACTCCTCAACAAAATGGAGTTGTTGAACGAAAGAATAGAACATTACAAGAAATAGCAAGAACAATTTTAGAAGAATCAAATGTTGAAAAATAATTTTGGGTTGAAGCTATCAATACCTCATGTTATATCGTGAATCGTGTGACAATAAGAAAAATTATCACAAAACACCCTATAAAATATGAAAAAATAGAACACCAAACATTTCACACTTTCACATCTTTGGCTACTATTGTTATATTTTAAATAACAAAGATAACTTAGGAAAGTTTGATGCAAAATCAGACAAAGTCATCTTCTTACGAAACTCAAGTAATACTAAAGGATATTGTATATTCAATCTAAGAACTAAAATTGTGGAAATAAGCATACATGTATTATTTGATAAATTTAACAATCTTGATGTAAGTAAGAGAGATAATGAAGAGGAAGAACATTCTAGACAGCAACAACATATTGTTTCCCAGGAAAATGAGATCGATAAACAATCTTTTTTTCATACTCCTCCTAGAAGCTGGTGAATCATAGGAGATCATCTTCAAGATCAGATTATAGGGAATGCATCTGATGGAATCAGAACAAGAATATCATTTAAAGATGACATAAACAACAACATGGCAATGATATCTCAAATAGAGCCAAAATCAATCAAAGAAACCATAATTGATCAATATTGGATTAAAGCAATGAAATAAGAACTTCTTCAATTTGAAAAGAATGAAGTTTGGACTCTTGTCCCATATCCACTAGACCAAATGATCATTGGAACAAGATGGGTCTTCAGAAACAAGTTGCATGAAAAAGGTAAGGTTATAAGAAACAAAGCAAGGTTGGTAGCTCAAGGTTACAATCAACAAGAATGTACAAATTATGATGAGACTTTTACTCACGTTGCAAGGTTAGAAGCTATCAGAATTCTTCTTGCTTATGCATCTCTTAAACGCATTAAACGTTTTCAAATGAATGTCAAAAGTACATTTTAAAATGGTTTCCTAAGTGAACAAGTATGTTCATCAATCTCCTCGTTTTGAAAATCAAAAGAAACCAAATCATGTTTTTAAACTCATCAAAACTTTATATTGTTTAAAACAAGCTCCTAGAGCATGGTATGAAAGATTAAGCTATTTTTTTTTATCAAAAATGGTTCTACAGAGGAAAAATTGACAACATTTTTAAGAAAATTGATAAAAATAATTTATTTATTGTTCAAGTGTATGTTGATGACATCATTTTTGAATCAACAAATGAAAAAATGTGTAAGAATTTTTCAAATCTCATGCAAAGTGAATTCAAGATGAGCATGATGGGAGAATTAACATACTTTCTTGGTTTGCAAATTAAACAATATTAAGATGGTATTTTTATATGTCAAGAAAAATACATAAAGGATATTTTAACAAAATACAAAATGAATGAAGCCAAAATCATGACAACTCCCATGCATCCATTCTCGGTATTGGACAAAGATGAAAAAGGAAAATCCATTTCTGAAAAGGAATTAAGGGGAATAATAAGCTTTCTACTTTACTTAACTACAAGTAGGCCTGATATTGTATTTGCAGTTGGATTATGTACTAGATTTCAATCTTTACCAAAAGAATCTCATTTATGTAAAAAGAATTTTTCTTCTTTGGTTGGTACTACTAATCTTCGCCTTTGGTATAACAAAGGTTCTCATTTTGATTTGATAGCCTATTGCGATGTTGATTATGCTAGAGACAAGATTGAAAGAAAAAACACAAGTGGTGCATGTCAATTCCTAGGAGAAGCCTTAATGAGTTGGGTATGCAGAAAGAAAAATATTATTGGTTTATCGACCATTGAAGCTGAATACATCTTAGCTGCAAATTGCTGCTCCCAAGTCCTATGGATACAAAATCAACTTGAAGACTACTATGTAAGTTATTCAAATATTCCAATTTACCGTGGCAACACTAGTGCTATTAATCTTTCTTAAAATCATATTCTACACTAAAGTATAAACACATTGAGATAAAGTATCATTTTATCAGAAATCATGTCAATTAAAAGGAAGTTGAATTAATTTTTGTAGAATCTCAAAAACAACTTGCAGATATCTTTACTAAATCTCTTGTAGAGGAAATTTTCAATTTTATTAAAGAAATACTAAATATCATTAAAAATCTTTTCAAAATGCATCGAAAATATGTTTATCAAAAACCAATAATGTTCTTGTTTTGAGATAACAATCTCCATTTCAAAGGAAGTTCAAAAATTCAGCCTTAGTCTATCATTAATGGTAAATCGGTATTTTTGTCCTTTAAACTTGGAAAGCAACACAACCACCTACAACTGCCAATAACAATTGTCATTTCATACCACCACCAGAATCCATACCACCACCAAATCACAAATAATAGCAGTTTATTTAAAATCTGCTACGTGAACCTTAACATTTTGTTCAAATTCTACTACACTTTTGTTCAAATTCTACTACACTATAGCAGTATAACGCCGCTATAGGCTATAACCACTATTTGTCAGCACTGCATACAAATAAGTCCTTTATTGAGTGACAGCACAGTCCAATCATAATTTTACATATAAAGCATGAAGTGATTTTGATGGTAAAATATAAAGTTAGATCACTATTATTTCAAAGGCTAAAGTAACTAGTTCAATATAGATAATATATTACACCCTGATTCTAGTGAAGTTTAACAGCTTGGTCATGGATTAACTTACAACTATCTCTATCTTCAGGACATCCAAAGATCTCAGTAATCCAAGGCTCATCAGCAGGAGGTGCATAGCTTTCAGCTGTGACCTTTAACACTGAACAAGTATTGAAAAGAGAGAGTGAACCTTCAAACTTGCAAAACCCATACTTTTATTTTTCTTGAGAGCTTATACACACAATTCACCTCATGCCAACAACAATTCCAAGACTCAAATGCATTTCACTCTTAAATTCTTTGCCCAAACCAACAACCTCACCAACAAACAACAACAACATAAAACAAATCCATTCCCAACTGATAATAAAGGGTTTCAAATCTCCCATTTTTTTCGCCAAATTAATCAACCTCTAACATTCTCTATTCCATTTTCCATCACTTTCACACCCCACACTTACTCCTCTTCAACACTTTTGTTAAATGCACCCCCCTTAACCACTAAATTCACATTTTCAAAACCCACTTCATAAAAAAACTCATTCGTTTCGACCATCACACTTTCAATTTCATCCTTGGAGCTTGTGCCCGTTCCCCTTCACATCCAACGTTAAAACTAGGCACATAACTACAAACCCTCATCATAAAACTAGGATTTTGTTCCAATGTTTTAGTTCCAACTACGTTAATTCATTTTTATGCTAACAATGGAGATATTAAATCAGAACGTAAGATGTTTGATGAAATGCCCAAGAGAAACGTCGTCCTGTGGAATGCCACGAGAACCCGTTATTGTTCCTTAAAAAATGAAAATAGAAAAAATGTTGTCAATGGGATTAGTGTCAAAGCAAAGATTAGCACCTGCGTAACATATAACAGTCAAGTGTGTATTTTGTTTTTATGGAGATTGCTAAAAAGGATAACAGTTCAAAAAACTTGTTACTTATGTTTTTCTTAAATATCTTTAAAAAAATAACCTTAAAATAATTGAATACGAAAATCATTTTTTTATAGTATTTATAACAACTAGGCTTGTATGCTATTGCAATAAGTACTTTAAATAATTAAACTGTTTATGTAAATAGAGTCTATTATTGGTTTAGATAGAAAATGTTGTAAAACTATTCAATTTAGAAATATATAGTAGAAACTCTTTTTTATTTTTTTAAATTAATTATGAACAATAATGATATTTATAATTCTATTTTACTAAAATAGTTATATTTTGCATGTATATGTAAGTATGTTCATGGTGCAAAAATTGAACTGTATTAGACCATATTAATAATTTGATTTAGTTATTGAAAATTGCTTTCAAATCAAAATCAAATTCATCTTAGTTTTCACTCCGTTTAAAATTGATTTATAAATATAAACTAGTTTGATATTTTAAATAAATTTCAAAATAATTATTTATAAAAATATTTTTGAAATTCTTCGAAAAAAATTTAAATTTCTTTTTAAGAAAAATTAATGTAAAAAATTTTTTTGAAAAAATAATTTTGGAATTTTTTTTGCAAAATTTGTTAATTTTTTTCGAGTAAAGTAGATAAAAAAAAATTCAAGAAAATTATTCCGTGTTCTTTCTAAAAATAAAATTGAAATTTTTTTTTAAAAAAATAATTAATGTTTTTTATATTTTCTATTTTTTTTAGAAAAAAAAATCTTAATTGAGATTAATTTTTTTTTAACATTGTTAAATTAATTTTTAAATTAAGTTTAATTAACTGAATTGTTTAATTCATAAATCATTTAAATAATTTAAATTTTTTTAGTATAAAATAATTTAATTTATCAACATGATCTAATTAATTATATTTTATACACCCGTATTCATAGGAGGGTCATTTTTCTTAATAGAGTTATATTAAAGAGAAATTATTAGATGTCACTCTACTAACAACTTAGTACTTGGGCACAACTAATTAAAAATAAATTAGGTTGTCAAGTAAATTAACAACTAAATAAAAAACAATTGATGCATCTTTTCCTTGACTTTCTCCCCATCAAAAAATGTCCTCATCTCATGGTGTCTCCATCTTCCTTCGTCATACCATCCACAATGCACACCATGTCCAAACCTCTCACAATAATTTGCAACACCTCAACAAAAGATCTTATTAAAAATGAAAATATGAAATAAAATGAGGATACAACTTGGAAAACTAAACCAAAAGTCAAATGAATGAAAACACACAAATTAAGGTAAAAAAGTGGACCATACACATTAACCACACGGTGAATGAGTGAATTACAACATCAACTTCGTTCTAATTCTTTCAAAGCATTTAAAGATTTTTTTTATTTTTTGTCAAATGCATTTAAAGAAGTTTGAAGTATGTCGGAAACATAACTATGGGTACAAAGACAAGACTTCTACGTTTCTTTGCATTTATTTGTACAACCACGGTGCGATACATGAATGTTTTTATCTAAAATTGTTTATCATGAAATAGATATTTATTAAAAAAAAAATAAAAATAATATTGATGATAAAATTAACTTTTTGACAAAATACATGTTTTATAATTTTTTTCCCATTATATAAGAATTTCATATTAATAATTAATTCATGAAATTTTTCTTATTTTTGACAAATGTAATAGCATATTTGACTATTTGTAGAACATGCTTTTTACATTTGAAATTTTATGGAATCATTTATATGTGTGCATTAATGCCATTAGTGCCACTATTATTGATAAAGAAAATTATCTTCTCCATATATTTTGTAAAATAAAGTGTAGAAATTTATCTTATATTTTTAATTTGACCTTTATTTGTGAATTTATGAAATTTAAAAAAAAAATTGGCATTAAAAATTATTCTTTATTTTCAGTTTCGACGAAAGATTATCATATTTGAGATATACCATTACTACACTTGTAAAATAATTTAGAAGAAAAATAACTCCATTATACATTTAAACTATTAATCAATGAGTAATATAGCACTAATCACAATTAAATTATGTTATTATTGAATTCCGACTCCATCAACTCTCACAATTAAGTAGATGTTAATTTGCGTTTTGCGCAGCTGAATTTAAATATATTGGTGAGTCTAAATAAGTGACGAAATCTAAAAATAATTATACTTTTATTATTAAGTGTACTGTGTGTGGCTGCATTTTTATTTTGTTGAACTATTGATATATACTTAGTTTGTTAAATATAATTTTCATTATTTTTCAAGTATAATAAAGCGCATTTATTGCATACTATGTATTTAGTAAAAATAGTGATTGAGAAATCAGAACTTAGCTCAATATAACCAAATGCAAGTAGTTTTTGCGGGGCACATTAGTTTGCTTTATAATATGATTGTTATTTTAATTAGTTAATTAGTTGGTTAATTAAATGTAGTCTACCGACCTTTTAATGTACGTCGTACTTTCTCAATTATTAATATCATTTGATTTTTTTTTTTAATTTTCTATTATTAGTATGAGACTTGAACTATTTAAAATACGTCTTCTCGCGCCTAACACTATTAAATTTGATACGTGTATATAAATAATAGTTGACATCAGGAGCAGAGCTTCTTTGGGACAAGGGAGGTCATGGCTGTGATACCCTAAATTCCAAAATAATATATATAATAATGTATAGCATATTCCTATAAAATTTGCAGCGGATAAATAAAATTATATTTTTAAGAAAATAAAAACTTTTGTAATTAATTTAGGATATCACGTTTCTCAAAGTACACATGCAACAATTCAAATTTTATTACTTAAATAAAACAATTTAATCTCAATAAACTTGATTTAAGTATAATTACTTGATTTAATTCTAAAAACTTACTAGTACTTCTAAGGTTTTCATACAAAAGTTTGATTCAAATTAAATAAGTAAAATACAAATTAAAACTTTTATTCCAGGTATCACCTATCAGAGCGGGGTTCCTCCTAAACTTTCGCAAACTTAGGGTCCAGCCAGTCAAACACAAACAACAAAGAAGGTGAGTTTTGAAATCATGTTAATAATATAATATGAGTAAGAAGAACACGCAAACAATCATAATAGAACCGTATCATAATCACTTTACGATATATCAAAATATTTAATTAAATAGTATCATACTATAACATCAAAGTCACTTAAATAAAATAATTATCTTATTATAGAAAACGTCCCTATAACGAAAATTACTCACAAAATTTATCAATATATATTCTAAAATAATTTTAAAATCAAATTAATTATTTAAAATCCTATTTAATTAATAAAATAGTTTATTATTAAATTTAGGGTGTTACAACAGCCACCTCAAAAAAAAATTATAAGTACAATGACTATCATGCCCATTTTAAAACTAAACAATTACAAGAATACTTAAACCTAATTTAGTTTTCTCTTTCTTCCTCTCTCTTCCATTCAACCTTCCTCTCTCCCTCTCTCCCTCTCTCCCTCTTACAGTCACGGCCTTCCCCTCGCCCTCCTCCATAATCAGATTCACGACAAACGTGTGGCCTCCTCTTCGTTCATCTGCCAAGTTACTAATCAGTCGTCTGCTCGCGGCGGCCCTGCGATCTCTCTGCCTGGCTGCCTCCGTCCGTGGCCGTTCATTGCTGCCTCTCTACTTGCCGCAACCTCATCAGTCATTTGTCTCTAGATCACGTTGCTGTTTTGTTCAAAATGTTCGAATTTCTATTTTGTTATTGTTGATTTTTGTTAGGTTGGATTTTTGTTAGCATGAAATTTAAAGCTTATATTGTCATTGTTGAGTTCGGAGCTTTGATTTGGAATTTGAAATTCTGATTTGGAGTTTTAATTAGACGTTACTGTTGATTTTTTTTTAGAGTTTTTTTGTCCATATAAAGTATTTTAGTTTATTTTGTTGAATATAAAATGTTTTATGTTTATTATATTGATTGATATAGATAATTTTGGGAGAATGAAAAAGAGTAAAATAATTGATTCTTTTTTCAAGAAGAAAATTTGTGAGATTGAAAGAGATAAAGAAATTATAACTTCTACATCCGAAACTATCTCTGAGAATCCAAACTTTATATTATATTTTTCTGTCGGCCACCCCAAACTTTTCAATCAAGCTCCGCCACTGGTTGACACACAAATTTCCTTCCTTTAGTCAATCACAAACGAATGAGTTATTGGCAGAGATCGACTAAACATGGATTGAGATAGGAGAGTGGAAAGAAAAGAAGGTAAGATCAAAGTTTTAAATAGCAGTTGCAATTGTGTTTATGGCCGCGTTAAAAAATTTTGCGATTTCGATTATTATTGTTGTTGCATTACGAATTGCCGTCGTCATAGTATAAATTAATTAAAAAATTATATAAATTTTATTAATATTATTTGTACTATTATATAAAATATAATATTGATAGAGAGATGAGAGAAAATCAAAACTAAAAAGTAAAATAAGATAGTATTTATATACCTTCTAAAAATATGTTTTTATCCATTTGAGGCGGAAGAAACAAGATTCTAATTTTTTTTTATAAAAACGAGGTTTCGTCACGGATGTCGTAACCATTTTCTATAATTTTTCTTCACATCCTTAAAACGACATAAATCAGTAACGATCACATTATTTGCCTTTTTATTGCGTTTGTTTTCTGGGTTGCAACCTATTTTTTACCCTGAGATTGGGTGTGGATAGATTATAGTAAAAGTTTATGAGATTATTTGATATAATTGTGGCTAATATTTGTCCACCGTGAACTATTTATTCCCCTTGTCCATATTAGAATTCGCATGTAATCACGAACATCCATCATCTAAGTATGATAAATGTATACTATGAAGGATTTTTTGAATTAAGTTACTATTACAAAAAAAAAAAATTAAAAATGGGAGTTTTCACCTATCAAAATTTATATGATCGTATCAATCGTTACCTCTAAGAATTTTTGTTGGCCTTTAACTTTCTTAAGGTGTCATTGGATATCAATTAAACTTTTTCCTTTTTATCACTCTACATTATTTCATAATTACGAGACTCTTACTCTATTTTATTTTTGGTGTTCATAGGATTGATAAATATAAAAAATATTACAAAAATACTACTTCCATCCTTTCACTTTATTACCTACATCTCTCATTTAAAAAAACAAATTACTTAAAATACCTTTACATATTTATTAAATTTTTAATTCTAATCTCATTCATTTATCTTCATCTTCATCTTCAAAACTCTAACATCTCTCAATCTTCATCTTGATCCTCATACTCGTCGTCATTTTCATCAACATCTTTATCAACATAAAAAAGGAACATAAAAAATTTAAGATTATGCAATATTGATACGTAAATTCACTTCAAATACATTTACATAAACTTAGTTCACGTATTACTTGAAATTTTTACAATTTTGCAATGTATGTGAACTTAGTTGAAATACGTTTACGTGAACTCAGTTCACTTAGTACCTGATATTTTTATAATTATACAATATACATGAACTTAGTTCAAATACGTTTACATGAACTTAATTTACGTATTACTTGATATTTTAACAATTTTACAATGTACACTAATTGAATTTATGTAATGTTACAACGTAGGTGAACTGAGTTCACATAAAATCTCCACATTTTAAAAAAATTAATGAACTCAAAAACAAAATAATAAATATACTTTTTTGGGTCACTTTTACCACAATGTAACTGGTGGATGCAAGTTACCAGTGAGTGATTTAAGTAGTTAAGAATGATAATGAATAGATAAATGAAATTAAAAAATATTATAAATATTTAAGGGTATTTGAGGTATTTTATTTTAAAAAATAGAAGTTTGGGTAGTAAAATGAGGGGTAGTAGCAAATTTGAAAAAATTATTTTCCTAAAATTAAATCAAATAGCTTGAAAGAACTTAACTGTGTTTTGACATTATATATCATCAACTTGTTCTCTCTAAACAAGAAAATAATCTTCCACAGTTCCACTCACTCACTCACCATTCATTTGTGTTGTATTATTGTAACGAAATTAAATTAACAAAAATAAAAAAAAAATGGTGGAAACAACAACAATAGTATTGTATCCAGCACCAAGCATTGGTCACATAATTTCCATGGTAGAATTAGCCAAACTTCTCATTCATCATCAATTTTCAATCACAATTCTTCTCACAACTGGCTTTCTAGACCATCCTTCCATAGACTCATACATCAACCGAATCTCAACTTCTCACCCTTCCATTTCCTTCATCCGTTTTTCCTCCGTTACCGTTACTCACTCCAACACTCAATCCTTAGCCGCCACCGCCTTCCAATTCATCAAAGCAAACGCCGTCAACGTCGAATCCAAACTCCGTCAACTAACTGCCAAAACCGTTATCAATGCTTTTATTATCGATCTCTTCTGCACTTCCGCCATGGAAATAGCTTCCGCCATAGGAATTCCTGTTTACTACTTCTTCACTTCAGGAGCTGCTGTTTTCGCTCTCTATTCCTACTTCCCGAAGATTCATACTGAAACGACGGCGTCGTTTAAGAATATGGCTGGAGTTGAAATTTACGCGCCGGGAAATGCGGCGTTGAATGCGACGCTGATGCCGGAACCGTTGCTAGATAGGGAAGATCCTGCTTACTGGGAGATGTTGTATTTCTGTGAGCATCTTTCGATGGCGAAAGGAATTGTTGTGAATACTTTTTGTGAACTTGAAGCTGTGGCGGTTAAGGCCGTTGAAGATGGTGCGTGTTTTCCGGATCTCAAACGAACTACTCCTTCTGTTTATTGCATCGGACCGTTGATTGCTGACGCTCAACAATCAGGTTGACTTTTTATTATGACTGAAAAGTTTAAATGTTAATAATCTATCTTAATTAATATTTTAATTATTATTTTTGTTTACATTAAAGTAAAATTACATGACTTTTGTTTTTCCTTGTTTTTATTGAACAAGTTTCAATAATCAAGTTACTTTCTCAACTCAATGAATGAAGAGGATTGTGAATTTCTACTTTCCTAAGATAATGTCTCTTTGAGTTTTGAAAAGTTTTCAAGTATCAGTCTACGGTGGAACTTAGAATTTTCCATCTTGACGCATAACAAAAATGAAGAATGAACTTTTTGAACTTTCATGCTTTGCTGTTGTGCTGCTAAATCTTGAAACTTAGATCAAGATATAATTTGAATTAAAAATATGATTGCTGCATAGGATCTAAATTGGAATATTTACGAATATGACTTCTCTCGTATTCTCTAAAATGAGTAAAATCTGAAAATTTTTAAGTTGTCATTTTGACGTACTCATAATTTGTTAAGATTTATTTCTAATATTTGTATTCGATTTGTTGGTGTTTTTCAATAGTTGATAATGCTTACTTTACACACTAAAATGAATTTCTTATTTTAGACGAGTTGGATCTAATACTTGCCTGAACACTATATAGTCTTGCAGTTTAATTCGTCTAATATTAACCATAGAATTAATCCAAGAGCTGAGAACACTTATCCACTACATGCATAGTAAATCATGGGTGTTTCCTTCGACCTTTGATTTTCTCACTTTAATAACAACCAAAGTTAGATCAACCGTTCATACTTCCTAAAGATAAAGAGTAAAATTAATGAAATGTAAAATTGATATGAATAAAGTGTTTTCTACTAATTTTCATGGGTTTTTTTTTTTTTTGCTTGATTTGTTTGTTTTGTTATTGTATTATAGTTGTGGGTTGATTGTACTGTGCCGTTGGCTTTTAAGTTTAATGAAATGCATTCTCTTTACCTTGGCAAAAAAATGTGAAATATGTGGTCTTATGATAACATTAAGTCAGAGAAGCTTTAACCTTGTACTAGAGACTATCATTGATATGTTCTTGCAAGAGGGTTTTAATTTGTTCTTGTAAAAGTGACATATGATAAGTTCATTCAAACCAATTCAAATACTTTTTCTATGAATGCTAGTAAGGTAATTCTCATAAATTAATTGTGTGCATCATATCCACTTCCATTGAGCCGAAGTATTGGACGAGTAACAATTAGTCATCAAATTTCAATACAAAAACAAATAAATATTATGTAGCAGTTTTTTTTGTTATCTCAAAATCAGTTTATTTTCAGTGTAATGAAAGTAGACATTGGCCTTACAAATAGAATCTATTAATTTAAAGTAATTTAAAGTTATACAGAAGTTATTTTACCTATAAAAAATGAAGCACTGATTGTTTTAATGTAAATCAGATGAAGCAAGGGACAACAAAGATTGGTTGTCATGGTTAGATAAACAACCGAGTAGAAGTGTGGTCTACTTGTGTTTTGGAAGCCGCGGAACGTTCACTGTGACACAATTGAAGGAAATAGCTGAAGGATTGGAGAGAAGTGGACACAGATTCTTATGGGTTGTGAAGAGGCCAGTACAAGAAAATTCTAGAGTGAAACAAGTTGATGATACAATACGGGAGTTTGAGTTGGATTCTGTTTTGCCAAATGGGTTTATAGAGAGAACCAAAGAGAGGGGCCTGGTGGTGAGGTCGTGGGCCCCACAAGTGGAGGTGTTAAGTCACGAATCCATCGGTGGGTTTGTCAGTCATTGTGGGTGGAACTCTGTGTTAGAAGGGGTGGTTGCTGGAGTGCCAATGATTGCATGGCCATTGTATGCAGAGCAACATGTCAATAAGAATGTGATGGTGGAGGACATGAAGGTTGCTGTTGGGGTGGAGCAAAGGGAAGGAGATAGGTTTGTGAGTAGAGAAGAAGTGGAAAAAAGGGTGAGAGAGTTGATGGAATCTGAAAGAGGGAGTGAAATAAGGGAGAATAGTTTAAAGTTCAAAGACATGGCTAGGGATGCACTTGGAGAATTTGGGTCATCTACAAAAGCACTTGCCAACTTGGTTCAAACATTGAATGAAATCAATCACTAATAACCTAATTCCATTCTGATTTGTACTATCACTCATAGATTAATTGTTTAAATGTGTAATGGAAGTGGAACTGGATGTTCTATGCTGTTCTGTAAGGCAAATATTGCATTTTTTTTTATTGTTTCATGGCATGATTTTGCTTCAAGATTATCCAATGTCCAAACTGCTCCTGCATCATTTTAGGTCCTTTTTTTTTCTTCATTTTCCTCTCCTAATTGCTTGATAAAAAGTTAATTCCAACTCAATGACCTAACTTTAGTGGTAAGCTATGGAAATAGTTTGATGATGTTATTATTATTATTTTAATAACTGATTAGGATGTTGTCAACTCTTTTTTTTTTTTTTTTTTTTTTTATG
>JBBPBT010000240.1:1246523-1258255 GCA_037974875.1 Cicer bijugum
ATATTTGAGATCGTTCGATCAAGATCAGACTATTTAAATTTAAAACTGATATTTAAATTATAAAATAAAATTTGAAATCTACATTTTTCTAGATTATTCAACCTTGATCAAACCATCTCAAATGTCTGACTACATAAATATGTGAGTAACTTAAAAAGAAATAAGAACAAAAAATGTTAGTTGATAATATGTTAAATTAATATTTAGAGGATAATTCAACTAATTTGAGTTAAAGATTAAATAATTGAAAGTCTCAAATTCAAATTCGAGTGAAAAAAAAATCCTATTATAATAATTAACTAGATTGTTTTAAAAAAATAGTTAGAGATTGGACATTGAAATTTTATTCTCAAACCTATCAAGATGTCCCAATTCAATGAGTTGAATTACACCTTAATTTGAGAAATGGGAATCAAAATCACCTTCTTACTTTATATCTTCTCAGATGTAAGATACATAAATTTACATAACTACTATTTCATTATTTGTGTAAGATTTATTAATCTTATTTTAATTCATACACAACTCACAATTGAGACAAGATTCTAATCCAATAACCGTTCTTATAAAATAATATGTTAGATATGATATGCTATTAAAACTTTTTATATTTAGGCTTAATGGCAGTTTTGATCCTCTTATTTTATTTGAATCGCAGAAGTGGTCTCCCCATTTTATTTCTCCTCAGTTTTAGTCCCTCAAACATAATTTTGGTCTAAAACTTGATGAAATTTTTTTTTTTTATTTAAGTCACACCACACCTCAAGATCTCATTTACATCAATTGTACATGAAATCTATGATCATAAATGGTGTAATATGCCTTTAAAAAAAATGAAATTTTATCAAGTTTTAGACCAAAATTCTATTTGGAGACCAAAAATAGATAGAGAGAGAGAGAAAATGGGGGCACTACTTTCGAGATTCAGTTAAAATAGGGGATCAAAACTGCAATTAAATCTTATATTTATAAGTCAATGGTAGTATGATCATTTTATGTTTTACCACCTATTTTCTTTTTAGCATCTGTATTCATTATGATACTAATTGGAACTCTAGCATCGTTTTTATATTCTCTTTTTCTGTATGAATATCTTTTGTAAAATGAAATCTAATCCACCCTTTTTATTTGTTTTGAAATTTTCGCTCAGTTTAAATTTAATTTTGACCATCTATTTTTAAAATAGCATTTTTGGTCATTTTATTTTATATAAAATATTGTTGATTTCCTTTATTTTTTATGATGTGTCATTTTTCTTATTTCTATCATAATATTTTCTTACGTTATTATTAATAAAGACATTCATAAAATTTCTTAGAAGAGTAAGAAATAAGACATTATCTCTCGCTCCTCTACAGAAGCTGAGTATCGTGTTATGGCATCTACTACCGTTGAAATACTTTGGTTGTGTTGGCTTTTATTTGATATGAGTATCTCTCTTTCTGAGCCAACTCCGATGCACTGCGATAACAAAAGTGCTATTCAAATTGGTCACAACTCAGTCTTTCATGAATGCACTAAACACATTGAGATTGATTGTCATCTTACTCATCATCATCTTCAACATGGAACCATTACTCTACTGTTTGTCTGTTATTCTTTACAAATTATTGATTTGTTCACAAAGATGCATTTTATTAAACATTTTCGTTTTTTAGTTGACAAACTCTCAATACTCCATGTTAATGCATCGTGAGTTTGAGGGGAAATGTTAGATAATATTATTATATATTAGTAATAAGGGTATTTTAGACATTTAAATTCTTTTGTATATATATTCATTGTAACTCTATTAACTCAAGTTTGATTTGCTATGAAACCCTAAAGTGATTGTCTCTATTCTTCTTCTTTTCATTGTTAACAGTTTATGGCCCGACCAAATTCTTAGTACCAACGTAGAGATTTGTTGAGTAATGGTGCTAAGAGGTATGCATTTGGGCTGCTCTCACTGTTGCTTCTCAAGCCCATACCGAGTGAACGCTTGGGGCTGATGCTGGTGGAATCAATTAAGCTCCTAACTGTTTTTGCACTGAGTTAGTTACCATTCTTAGAATCTATATATATGACAGTTTTTCATTGTAAAAGGAGATTTAATCATTATGTTATTATTGAATGAAAAGAAACAAAAGGCACATGAGAGGAAGAGAGAAAAAGTATATTATCTTTCAAGATCATAGTGAAATTTCATAAGTTGGATAATGTCCCCCAGATATAGGAGAAATCGGAACTGCTTTACCAATCTTGTGTGTGTTGATTTCTATCTTTCTTGTCTTATTTTCAGAATCTTTTGATAAGTTCTAGTATTTATCAGTTTCTGTTTTGAAGTATTAATCTTGGTAACAATTGTTGAATGTAATTTCAATTGATCAACAATTAGAAGATCAAATCTAATAGATATGTTGAAACTTCCAACTTCACTAATGTTATTGGAGGTCAATGATGCAAATATAAATTCCTTTATAAATGTTCAATGAGTTTTAAGTTTTTCTCCTACCTTGAAACATTATTTTCTCGCCCTAAATTTTTTCAAATAAAAAAATAGAGAGAAAACTTATATTTTTATTAGTAAGTAGACATTTAAAGGCAAAAAAATTGGATTTTTTAATGTATATTTTTTTGGTCTATAGATGAGATGGTATAATTATCCCAAGAAAGTCATTTATAGTTGTAACCTCTCGAATTCAAATCAGTGAACCTAATAATATCGATATTTACAGTTAAAAAAAAAACTAATATGTGTATTTGAGATTTGAAAAAAAAAAACTAATAACAGAAAGAAAAAAAAATAATATCGATTCAACATAAATACGAGGGTACAAAAAACTATTAAAAAGAATGAATTGGTCACTTGAAAAAATGCAACTAATTTGAGAGTATTTTACCATGCACCCAACACAAATCTGTCACCTCCTTAATCAATGTGAAAATATGATTTTTCTCTTTCATCCTTTTCTAAACCCTAAACCCCCTCCTTTGAAATTTTAAAGAATTCACCATAACTTTCGAAATAAAAAAGTAAGTGACACTCGAATTTTTAATACATTCGAAATAAATTTTTTTTAATTTTTGAACAATTTGAAAGTTTCGAAATAGAAATGTTCTAGATTTTCTAAAGTTTCGAGCAAAATGAAAATTTCGAAATAGAGAAAATTTGGAAATTTTCTATAATTTGAAACTTTAAAGCTTTCTATTTTTAGAAACATTCGAAATGTAATCCTTATTTCAAAAATTCAAAAGTTTCAAATTTTTTTTCGAAAGTTTTAAATTTTCGAAATAAGAATTACATTTTTAAAATTTAGAAAGTTTCGAAAGTTTCCCAATCTAGAAAGTTTTAAAAGTTTCTAAATTTGAAAAAAATTCTATTTCGAAAGTTTCAGAACTCTCAAAAACTTGAAAATTTTTATTTCGAAAGTATGAAAAATTTAGTGCACTTACTTTTTTTATTTTAAAAGTTTGGAAATATTCAAAAGTTATGGTGAATTCTTTAAAGTTTTGAAAGATGGGGGTAAAAATGAGTGGTAGAAAATTAAAGGTTTTATAAAATGACAAAATTGTATTTTCACATTGATTGAGGGGATGATAGGTTTAGGTGTACAGGTGCATAGTAGAATACTCATAATTTGATTGAAATTGTAACGAGTCTCTAGCATGATAGATCATGTTTGGAGAATAAAAAAGATTTATCAAATGTAACTCTTTGTAGTCAAATTATCATTTTAAACGACAAGAAAGCTTATATGCATTTTTATTCTTTTATTTTGTTCTAAAATTAATTTTTAAAATTGAATTTTTGGTATGTTCATTAATGATGAATTTTTATTTTATAATTTGTAGAATTTGTCAATCCCTTCATATTTTATGATGTTGTATGTTCATTAAGATGTAATTATTATATGATAAAACTGAATTGAATAACATTATATCTATATCATTAATTTATATTTGTTTCGTTATTTTTTATTTGACAAAATTTTATGAATGTCTTTATTAATAATAACGTAAGAAAATATTATGATGGAAATAAGAAAAATGACACATCATAAAAAATTAAAGGAAATCAACAATATTTTATATAAAAACAAAGAAATATTTTTGGATAAATATTTAAATCGTAATATAACGACAAAGTCAACAAATATTTACAAGGAGCAGAATAGTTTTTGAAATAAAAATCCAAAGTATTCAAACATCAAAATACATCGGGGCTATGAGGCCTATCAGACATAGCTCATACCCTTGGGGTATTTTCGGCACACCTATACAAAAGCACTGCCCCAAGAATTTTAACTCTCCCCCTCATCACATCAAAAAGTGGTACATGGACCCATCAAAATAAAAGTCAAGCTGACAATATTAGTATATGTACAATCTTCCAACATACAATAAATACATCCACAAAAAAAAGACCTCTAGTCCCTATACAACCGTCTAATCTGATCATACTACAAAAACTATACGAACTGGGTGATCTCTACGCTCCCCGCAAGATCCTCCTGACACAGCTCTAGTCAGGTGTGTCCAACTACCTCTCCATCTATAGGATACTAACCGATGGGAAGATCCTAGTTCTCGTCTGAGGGCAAAACCCAGATTTCCATAATAATTGTAAAGGTCACCAACAAAAATTAACAAACATCACATAACAAAATTCTTATATTTTCAAATGCTCAAAAGAACCTTTCGTCTTAACATACTCCTCGAAAGAATTTTAATATATCCAAAAAAAATGCATAAACAATGTTGAAAAATGAAGTTTTAACAAACTACACTGTTGTAGCCGAATACAACTGAGAAAATGCAGATTTTTAGTTCTAAAATAGCTTTGAATCAATCAACACTTCAAACATTAATATTATCAATTATGAACACTTAATTAACACCAAATCAATCTCCACAAATTCACACCTCAATCACACCTCGAATATTCATAACATCAATTATGAACACATAAACACATCAAAACTTAATCAACTCAACTTCACAACTCTATGCAATTACGACAAATCACAACAAGAACCGAATATGTACATACAATCATCATAGTATAACAAACATGACTCGCGTGGCAAGCACCCTAATGCAATGCGTATATTCCAAAATGCATGATTCTGGAATTTCAAACCAAAACCCTCCTCGAAGGGCGTAAATCATAATTGTACCCCCTATCACAGACCAATACTAATTACCGAGGTGCCACCTATCACGGGTCAGCACAATTTACTTAAAAGCGTAAATCATAAACGTACCGCCTATCACAAACCAGTACTGTTTACCGAGGTGTCACCTATCACGGGTCAACACAATTTATTAAAAAGCGTAAATCATAAACGTACCGCCTATCACAGACCAATACTGTTTACCGAGGTGTCACCTATCACGGGTCAACACAATTTACTAAAAAGCGTAAATCGTAAATGTACCGCCTATCACAGACCAGTACTGTTTACCGAGGTGCCACCTATCACAGGTCAACACAATTTACTAAAAATCGTAAATCGTAAATGTACCGCCTATCACATACCAGTACTGTTTACCGAGGTGCCACCTATCACGGGTCACCACGATTTACTAAAAATGTGTAGTCTATCACAGACCTACACGACGCGAAAATCTCCGCAAGGATAAGATGAACCAACAGATCACATGGCATCATCTCGTGGCCCATCACGGTCACCACTATCACCATGGCCCCATCGCAGTTACCGTGTACTATGAAATGCATGAGCATACTCTGACTCTTTTCACCACAATCATTAAGTAAATGCAGCTATTAAAAGATTCCCCATTTTTAATACTCATTTAACACTAATGATTTTTCAAATACAACACAGAGCATACTCAAATATATTTATTCACACCAATTTAAATTTCTACAACCACACATAAATCACATCTCCAAATTTTGTCCACACCTAAATTGAATTAAATTCATTTTCCACCAAGTCAGACATAAATTTCTTCTAAAAAAATTCATAATATTAATTATGAACACATCAATTTCACCAAACATAAATCACCAAAATTTCCAAACATTAATCACCCTTATTCAATATTCAAAATTTTCAACCATAAATCACCACAATAACATTAATATATCAGAGTTCTCCCCACCGCTAACTCGGTGCCAACGGTCTCGATTCCTTTTCGAGACTCAAGAAGCTAACTACATAAACATGAATATTTATAACAATTTGTTCATAATAAAACTAATCCAAACACAATAAAATTCCCAAAATTAAATCTTTCTCACACAACAAACTTTTAAAATTAAATAATCGATATTATTTACTTAAAACAAATTTTGTCCAAATTTAACATTACTCGACTATTAAAGCACCGAAATATTTGAGTTAATAAAATACTATAAACTTTTTTTTTTCTTTTTAAACTCAATCAAAGAGTAATTAAAAGAGTAACATTTTAAATTCTAACCATTTTTAATTTCAATCTGTCTTTTTGCTCAAACTCTTTAACTTAGTTAAAATTTGAACTTTTTCTCAACTTTAACAACGCTAATTTTTTTGTAAAATTTTATTTGAAAATAACTCATTACGTAACTCAAACTCATCAAATTTAATTATCGTCAATTCACAGAAGAAAGATGGAGAAGAAACTCGCTGCCTGGGAAAATGGATTTTGCTTTCTCTCTCCTTCTTGCCTTGCCTTCCTCTCATATACCTTAAACCCTAAACCCTAAATTCAAGACACATGTTACTTACTAATAATATATATTACAAATAAAACTTAAACCAACAAATATCTAACAACTCTTATACACATCTCTTTTTCAATTATTTTTTTCAAAAAAAATATCTACTCTTGTCGTAACTCAATTGACAGATAAATTTTCATCAACGAGGGGCATTTTTAACAAAACTGTCCGGTATTAAATTCTTCACAATGTAAATAAATAAAACTATTGCTCGATGAATAATTTAATCGGGGATCCAAAAATATTTTTGAAATTAAATTCACAAAATATAAAAATACAATAATTTAACTAAAAAGCCTCAGAGTTCAACACTAAAATACCCTAAAATTGCATAATTTATGATTTAAAAACTATGGGTCTTACACCTGGCATACTAGAGGAGTTCAAACCTTTAGAATAGGTGGCATACATGACATGTGATTGAGTGGCAAGAAGTTTTTGAAGCTGCTCTGCAATATCAGATATGTGGGAAGCAGTCTCAGATGAGTATATAGAACCAGAACTAAAGCCAATGATCGGAGGAGCAGAAGCAACAACATTGGACGATGATCCCCCTAAAATTCTTCTTATGTGCTCTCCCCAATTTTGGATAATGTGTTTTTCAATGTGCTTGAAGAGAATCATCCTTAGCACCATCCATAACAAATAATGACAGAAAAATACGAAAAACACAATCATTGAGAAAAAATAAATTAGGGATAATCTTGTGTTGTGCGAGCATAATTTCTCCCCTTACAAACGTTGTTGTGACACCCTAAATCCCAAAATAATATATATAAAAATTTGTATCATATTTCTATAAAATTTGCAGCGGATAAATAAAATTATATTTTCAAGAAAATAAAAACTTTTGTAACTAATTTAGGATATCACGTTTCTCAAAGTAAACATGTAGCAATTCAGATTTTATTACTCAAATAAAACAATTTAATCTCAATGAACTTGATTTAAGTATAATTACTTGATTTAATTCTAAAAACTTACTAGTACTTCTAAGGTTTTCATACAAAAATCTGATTCAAATTAAATAAGTAAAATACAAATTAAAACCCTTATTCCCGGTATCACCTATCAGAGCGGGGTTCCTCCCAAACTTGAACTTCAAGACTCATTAACCTATAATAACTGCGATTTCGCAAACGCAGGGCCCAGCCAGTCAAACACAAACAACGAAGGAGGTGAGTTTTGAAATCATGTTAATAGTATAATATGAGTAAGAAGAACACACAAACAATCATAATAGAACTGTATCATAATCACTTTACGATATATCAAAATATTTAATTAAATAGTATTGTACTATAACATCAATCACTCAAGTAAAATAATCATCTCATTATAATATGCATCAAATCATCTAATTATTATTAACTTTGAAACACATCAATCACAACAAAACAATCACAAGGAAATGCAATGCAATGCATGAGCTTAGACTCTACTTCACAATGTGGTACCATTCTAACTCTGAAGTACTTGGTTAGGAGGCCATGATACTATGCCACCATCTTGGTGGACGAATAATTCAAATTGGCCTTGTCCTCATAGATCCCCTCAACTCAACCCGAGACACATATACGCGACAGTCGAGGTAAACGTGTGTTGCATGGTAGCTCCCGACATTTGGAGTGCTACCTCCAAGTCACCTAGGAATTCCCCACCGGAGTACCTCCAAGGTCTAACAATCTTGCCTTAAGGCTCGACAGCAGACCGCCACGATCAGGCTCATTCAGTTGTACTTTCCCATAATCACTAGGCTTGTCAGGCCCTACCTATATGATGACAAAATAATCTCCACTTCACAAATTCACAATATTTATTTTCTCCCCTCGTTGGTTTATGATACTCCATTAAAACCGTCATCTCAAACACAAATCGAAATCACTATTATTTCATCAACTATGGAGTTTGATTCACTATTCTTATCACAGTTTAGAATATCACTATCATTAATCATACATCATCATCATCATGACATAAACTCCTCACAAATTTATAGCATCACTATCATCAATCAAACATCATCACATAAACTTATCACAACTTATAACATCACAATTATTAATCATACATCATCATCATCACATAAACTTATCACAACACATAATTTAATCTAATCAAACATGTGCACATAATTTCATTCAACATCCAACATCACAATAATAACAAATATCAACTACCACACAAGTATCGAAAATTAAATCAATCAACACCTTATTAAAATTTCTATTTCACATTTTAATCTCACAATTCTCATATTTCAAATTAATCAATTTATCTCTCAAAGGGCTACTGCCGTACGTAGCAAGCCCCGGATGAATCGTTGGGAAATACGGTTTTCTCGTTCATCTTACAATATATCATACTCCTGAATTCAAACGCTCTCTCACCCCTTACCTTATTTTGAAGCTTTCACACACGAATACGATTCCACGAGCAAACAATATTTGTTCTTTGACTTTTTGTCCTTCAATCGATCTAACTCGACAATTTATGGGTAAACGTCAAAAATAAATTATGAGAAAATAGTCTAAAAACTGATTTCGAAATTCGGTCAAAGAAAATTACCATAAATCAGAAAACCAATCAGTGGATAATATAACCACTTTTCACACGGTCGTTTTGGCGTTGGTTTCACTAAAATCGGACTTACGGTGAAGGAGAACGGTGCAAAATAAGGATTTCTATAAACGGAGAACTCAAGTATTTTAGGAAGAAATTCGGGTTGTTAAAAATCTGAAAAATTGTATTTAATTGAATAGATAAATGAGTAAAACAACATACTGAAATTTGGATGAAAACAGAGAAACTTTTCTGGGACAGTTATGGCTCTCCAGTGTCAAACGATAGGTTGTTGTTGTGTTTACTATTTGGTTCTACGGCTGCCCTTCCAACTCCCTTCCATTCTTTTATTTATTTTATTTTATTAACAATTAAGGTTCATAGAGTCAAACCCATTGGTCTCTTTATTTATATTTTACTATTATTATTTTTATTTTGTTAAAATAAACTAATAATTATTTAATCTCTTTTTTTAATATTCCTCCAAACACCATTTAGTTTTCCAAACATTACTAATATTTTATAAACTAGAGTAAAAAAAAACATTTTACTAATAGTAGAAACTTTCACATTCAAAATAATCCCTACAATTATACTTATTTCTCAAAATATTCATATTATAACAATACCATCATATTAGAAAATAGTCAAAATTATAAAATAAATAGATATAACAATAATATTTTATGTAAATTACTAAATCATAATAAATATATATATAAAATCACAATTCAAAAATAGTATATAAAAACAAAGAAAATCAAACACAATATTACTACGATCTCAAGATTCTATAAATAATTAAAATAAGATATATTTAGAAATAATTAAAATAAGAGATACTTAAAAATGATTAAAATATAAATATGTACACACTTAACATTAGTCAAACGTATATTAAAATATCATATCATATTAATTACCAACTCACATATACACTTATAATCATATAAAATCTTGTTCTTAAAATATTACACTAAAATACTATTATTTTAGAAAAATATATAAAATAATAAAATAAATATTTATTATTTATATTGCTCATTAAATATAATATTTATCAAACCAACACATCATAGAAAACATCCTTATAACAAAAATTACTCACAAAATTTATCAACATATATTCTAAAATAATTTTAACATCAAATTAATTATGTAAAATCTTATTTAATTAATAAAATAGTTTATTATCAAATTTAGGGTGTTACAATTCTCCCCTTGTTAAAGAATTTTGTCCTCGAAATTTGCGTTGAGTGAACTAATATCTAACTTACCACCCTCAAGATTCAAACTTAGTCTATAAGTATATTTAAGACATTCAATCTCCAATCAAGCACAACATGTAGAAAATCAACTAACATAGCATGATAGACTAACATGGCAAAATAAATCAATTAAACACACAATATTTGTCATTCAATTATGAAATAAAATGTATATCACATTTATCATTCAATTATGAAATAAAGTACCATATAGTTACTCACAGTAATTTACATATAAAACATAAGACATAGATTTTGTCAATAATAATGTAGTTCATTTAGTTTGGTTAAATGAAACACATTCCAAATACGTTGTCAATTTCAACTAGTTCTTTCCAACCAAATATTACTAGTTTTACTCTTTTAAATAAAATATAAATCCTATCACCAAACATTCAACAAATCTAATTTAGATCTGACAACAAGAGCAATTTTTAAAATATTAAATACATCTAACAACTTAATAATATTATAATAATTTATAATTACTTACTCTATAAAAACATACTTTGTATATAATCAACGAGAAAAACATTAATGATAGAGATACTATTTCCTAATAACATATATTTAATAATTAAATTCATTCAATTGATATAAGCAATGAACATGATTTTTAATTATTTAAAATTAAAAGGTACTTCTAACAAAATAATGAGTCATTGTCCTCTTTTATTGACAATGAGTCATCGGGGTAGCTAATCACTCATACTCATGTAGTCAATTACTTAAGAAATTATAACTGCAGTCATTCAAATTCAAATATGGGTAATTAAAAGTAGAATATTCTCATACCGATTCAATATTTACAAATTGATCACAAATAAATTATTAATTAACTTTTCTTTTAATCAATTTTTGTCATTTAACAAAGATTGAAACAAGGATTTTTCAATCAGTAGGTAAAGTATGCAACTATTTTTACTCCAAGTTAATATAACAATCATAAAATTAAGATAAATCTCGTAGTACATAAATTATTTTAGTGGTTAATCAATATTCTAAAATTTGATTGTAAACACTTAAATTATTTAAAAAGGATCACTAATCTTTTAATACCAAAAAAATAATTTTTCTTTATAGTTTTAAATTTTTCCTTGGGTTACTTCTTAATAAATCTTACGATTTTTTTTAAAATACTTTTAAAAATCAATATGATTACTAAAATTTCACCAATATTATTCCCACCA
>JBBPBT010000240.1:1258668-1278920 GCA_037974875.1 Cicer bijugum
AAATAGCACATAGTAAAACTTGGCGTAACTTATTTTTCTCTTGTGTGACTAATTTAAATTTGAAATAAAATCATCATAAATATATATATTTTTATTATTATTTTAAGAATCAACACAACTCCAACAAAATCTAATTCTCTAAAATAAGTCAACAATAATTCACTCATAAAATATTTCCTTTTATAAATAAGTCAAATTTAATCCCTTCACAATTTTTGTTTCTAAAAGTCTAACTATAAAATTTCAACCAAACTTGATTATTCAAGAATTACTATTTCTAATAATATGAATTTTATACTATTTCAAAATCATGATGAATGTCCTAAATTGATTTCAAAAGCAATGTCGAAATTTTAATCATTTAAGTACATCCATCAACATTTTCAAGTAATTTTCACTTTTGATAAAATCAAGTTAAGTGCTCATATGAATTTAGCTATTGTATGTTGCAGTAAGGCTTTCCAACTTATAAGATTTTGAAACAATGTGAAAAAACATCCAATTAGAAAGCTTCTTCTGTCTAGGTCTCATGCAAAATCTGAGTCCACAAGTCCTTGAATAAGTTAAGAGTCATCAATCTTTTGGGTATACATCAGTCATATGTCTAGAGTACCATTTAGATACCTTAGTATCTATTTGACTTCTTGCCAATGTGTATTCTCAAGATTACCCATAAATCTGCAAGTGACACTCATTGTGAAATGTCAAGTTTGGAACATACCATGGCATACATAATACTTCCAATGGCACTAGCATATGGGATTTTCTACATACTTTCCTTTTCTTTAATTGTTGAAGTAGACATGTTGGATGATATTTTAAAATGTGTTGCTAAAGGAACTGTTATAGTTTTGGTTGTTTTCATATTAAACATGTTGATTACCTTACTTAGGTAGCTTTCCTGTAAGACAATTAGTTTGAATTTGTCTCTCATTTGAATGATATTCATTCCCAAAATTCTCTTGGTTGCACCAAAATCCTTCATCTCAAATTTATGTTTAAGTTGATCTTTAATCGTATCCTTTAATTGGTTTTCCTCTTGCAATTTTGGTGTTAACAAAGATATTTTATGAGAACAATTTGTTTGAACTAATGGATTCATTAAGTGTATAACAATTAGAACAAGTAAATTAGAGAAAAGTACAAGAGGAGGCGACCATAGAATGATACGAGAGGAAGTCACCTGTGGAAGTGACCAAATAATGAGATCAATATAACACAAAAGAATATGTGTTCACCTCTAAAAGAAAAGTGCCTATGAAGGTTACAAAGACACAATATGATGTTTGGCTCTGAAGACTGGTTCTAAAGATTTGCTCTGAAATTTGGTCTAAAGACGGAATTTGAAGCATGCTTCTAAAGCCCTTGTGTGCCTCTGATATGCCCAAACTCAGCATGCCTATGAAGGGTTTATATCAAGTTATCATTAACTCTAAATGAACTCTTGATGGTCAGGATAAAGAGACAAAATATGATACACTTATTCTATCATATCATACCCTAATCTTTTGTTTGATGCACCAATCTGATATGATACAATAATCAAATTTTTTAAACATATCTTATTTCAGCCTTATTTCTTAATCCTTATTTTAATATAGGTTAAAATAATTCGCTTCCAACCTGATAAAAGTTAAGAAATATTTTCTCATTTATGTCCTTTCCTATTCGCGTTCTCCTTCTGCACTATCAATGTGTCGTGTTCCTATCCCCCTCCCTCTCTACAGTGCTCTTATCTCCTCTCCATCTTCGTATCCATTGTAACTTTCCTCTCCTCTCTCTCTCCATTGCCACCGTCGTTCTTCTCTCCACCATTGCCCTCTCCCAATATATTGTTTTCACTGTTTTCCCCTCTTTTCATATTTGCCCTAATTTTCCTTGATTTTCTTATTATGTTGATGAAATAATTTTTTGTTTCCTCTGATTTTATGATTGTTTTATGTTGTTGATATTGAAACGATTTTATGATTGTTGGCGTTGGATTAATTTTTGCTTTTTATATTTGCCCTAATGTTTTTGGTTGTTTTCTGATTTATTTTATTTTAAAATAGGATAAAATCTATGATTGTTTTTGATTGTGTTCATATTGAAAGGTTGAAAAAATAAATTTTGATTCAGAGGATTTCTGATTTTTTTTTTGTTGCTGTTCATATTTGCCTTTTTTTCTCTATCATGTTTGATATTTGAGTTTTATGTTAATTGTTTTTTTTATATAGTTACTAATAATAAACTTTGATTGATGTTTCAAAAAAAAAATGACGAAGAATGATAATAATTTTCCTCCGATGTATAATAATAATAATAATAATAATAATAATAATAATAATAATAATAATAATAATAATAATAATAACAACAACAACAACGTTGATACTTTTATATATAGGTATATACGAATTCACAAGAACAAAATGATGTGATGCTATGTCTAATGTTAGAGAAAAAAATTAGCATGGTTAGACTTTGTTTATCAATTTTTATAATAGTGAGTCATTCTTCAATGTGGTTTTAGGAAAATCATAACATTAGAAATCGACTAATGAATAGAGAGGGATTAAGGGGGAATTTTTAGAAAGTTTGATCAATCGAGATGATGTCACATGTGTTAATCAACTTCGCATGGATATTATTGAAATAGAAATGTCGATTTACAAGGAAGGGGGTTTGAATTGTAAATGTCCCTATTTAAAATTTCCTATAAAAACTTAAGAGTTGAACTCAAGATTGATCTTGGTTGTGAAAACAGAAAAAGAAGAACATTCTTGGTTTTAACTAGAAAACGGAGAACATTCTTGATTAGTTAAATCAACAATTCAGTTTATATATTTAACTTGATAATCAATTAGACTTAAATTAAATAGAGATAAGGGAAGAAATACCACACAACGATATATCCTGGTTCACCCAATTTGGGTTACATCTAGTCCTCACAATGGTGAGATTTTCACTAAATGTTCAAAACAAAGACCAATCTTGATTTACACCACTTTTCCATATCAACCTCAATATGTTACACAATAAGTCATTTCCACCCAGAATGGCTTTCGAAAGAATCTCCTATCAGTCTCTAGATAGGAGTTTACACTTTACCTTTTAACCTTAAAAGGATTTCTTACAATCTACTCAAACTATACTCAATTCTAGTAGTTTGAGTTTTACACAATAATGATAAGTTTGTTTTGATAGAATTTGAGATGTCTCAACTCTTGTTTGAGATTAGATTCTTTATACAAGATTCAATAGAAGTATAACAAAAGATTGAAATGTCTTCCTTTTATAGGCTTTTAGGACATTTAATGAGGTTAAGAAAGAGTTGTTGGTAGTGCTCTTGTCAATCTTGACCAAAGACCAAACTATATGATAAAATATGTTCCATATTTTTAATATTATGAGTTATGTTGACTGGACTAACTTTCTTCGTTCTTGGCAGTCTTTTCTTGAGTTTTAATGGTCCAATATTCTTCATATATTTCTATTGAGACCATCAATTTAATATACAATTTTGATTCTTGCAAAACAGGCTCAAGAAGGATGGTAATATGTTGCAAAATGATTGTTAAGCATTCTGGAGGGTGTTTGATCATTTTGGAGATTGAATGATCATTTCGGAGATTGATAAATGATCTGGAGATTTCATCTTGATTGTTTTGGACATATGTTTGATCATTCTTGAGGGTGTTGTGATTTCTTACATATCTCAAGATCGTTCAATGTTTTTGACAGTCAGTTTGGAGAAAGATAAATCCTGTTTTGATCTTGCCTAATTCATGGTCTTTTTCTCTTATGATTCAAATTTTTTTCTTTGACTAGAATGGATCCTGTTTGTTCTTTGGATAATACTGAGAATATTAGTGTTAATTTGAGAATCATAATGGTATGAAGAGCAACCATTATCTCTGTGTTTGAACGTTCAGCCTTTGGAGGAGGAGTACAATGATGAGTGGTGGTAGGATGAGTAGCAACAATGGTTATGGTCGAGGGAATTAGGGAGGTGCAAATAGATGGAATAGTGGAAAAAGAGGTAGCCACTTGGGGTAAAGGATTAGAGGACGACTGTTGGTTGATAGATGGGCCATAAGTGTTAGGAAATACTAAAAACTAATTGATATCGAAGATTGAGGAGCTGGTTTTTTGTGGTGAAATGAAGATAGGTGACACGGTGCTGACATGACGGTTAGGGAGTAATGTACACAAGTCATGTGGTGGAGAGTGGAAGTTTTATGAGTAAGGAAAAACAGAGTGGAAGTATGTTGAGGATATAGTGGATGGTTAAGGAAAAACAGAGAAAGTAGGAAGATTGATTGGTTGATCTGGAGAACGTTCTCGATTTGGTGGAGAACATTCTGGAGTGGTTTCAGTGACTGCTTTTGGTTCTAAGTCAGTTGAAGGAGATGGTTAAGGTGGTTTAGGTGTTGCAACTCTCTTCCTTATTGAGCATTTTCTTTTAAGGGTTTTTGGTGGAAAGGTAGGATGGGAACATTTTTAGATGAGGTTTTTTATATGAGAGATGTTTTCGGGAGGAAATTTTGGAGTTTTTTATGAGTGATTTTTCATTAGTAAGAGGTATGTGGAAATGCCTATAGACTTTGGTTAAAACCATTCCATAAGGGATGATATTTTTCTTGTAATCTTTAGTAGCGACTGAGATCATGTGATGGATGATAACAGGGGGGAGATTGTTACATAGGCAATTAAAAAGATGGTGAATGATTAAGGCATCATTATTAGACGCATACTCATGGCTTCCACATTGAGGAAGAATGACATGTTGATTGATGATATTGAATACCTTAGGAAAGGGTTTTAGGTAGGTGGAGAGACAACAAGTGGATCTTTCCTGAAACAGATCATAAAGCACCTATGTCTTGTTCAAATCAAAGCAGAGTACCAGTAACTCCCAAAGATGAAAGATCCTTCAGTGTGAAGGTTAAGGATTGAAGCAAAAATGTCTAGAGTGAGTTGGATCTCTATCCCCTTGATGATGGATACACAAAGCGATTTGTTAGGGAATGTTTGAGCTTGACAGTAAAAAGCTGTCCCAACATCTAGACAAAAACACTCAGAAATTTCCAAAAAAATGAGTCCAACCTAAATCATTTGTATGATGTTGGACAACATTTCCATCAACAATCAGATTTTCCAAAGCAAAGATTCTTCCAATACATATGGGCCTTTAAGCTTCTTTTTCTTTGTACAACTTGTTTTTGTTGAAAGGGATAAGCGAGGGACTTGGATTTTTGGATGGAGGACAACATTGTGGGGAAGGTTCATGTGGGTTTTTAGTTTGTGGAGAACATTCTTGAGCTGGGGATGGGGAACGTTCTGGAGTGAGATAACTTTTTGGATTTGGTGAAGGAGAATGTTACGGAGCTGTAGAACGTTCTTGAGTTGGAGAACGTTCTGGAGATGGAGTTTTTTTAGAACATTTTGGTCCAGTAGTTTTTGGGTTTTTTTTAGGATTTCTCAGTTTGTTGTTGGTTAAAAACTAAGATAATATAATGTTTGTGTTCTCCACTGAATTAGTTTGTTGTTTTTTGGGGGATGAAGATGATGGTTTAGATTGTGAGGAAATTTCCTCAATTGATTTCCTCTTTTGGTTTGGAGGAGTTGTTTGTGAGGGCTCAAAGAAGAAAGATGGTTTCGAGGGAGTTATTTGTTTTGATTGAAATATTTGTGGGGGAGTTAAGGATGATTCATCAAACTCAGATTTATAGTTAGAGATAATAAACAAATTGGGTTTGGTGTTTGTTGCTTTAGATGTGCCAATTCTATCCAGGACGTGCATGGAGCGCCGTTTTACTTTAGTAGGTTCAATGGTGGGTTTTCTCAAATGTGGGGGAACTTGAGCAATGTTTGGAGGAGGACAAGAATAAAGGGGCGGAAGGATGGTGGCTAGAGGTTTAGAGGAGATGATGTTAGGGTTAGTTTTTGGGGAAGAAGACATATAATCTAAGAATGTTTCCTCATATGAAGGTTATGAGGGAGTTGGTCTTGGATGTGGAGTTTTCTGGACAAATACCTTTGTTTGAGCTATTTTTTATTTTGATAAGGGTATTTGTTTTGTTAAATAAAGATCAGGTTTTAGAGAAAATGAAGAGTGTTAGAAGGTTTAACTTGGTTTTACGCAGAAGGAGCATAGAAAGACGGAATTTTGAAGACAAATTTCAATATTGCTTTAAACCTAGGGAATGAGGAGAAAATGGACGCAGAAAGTCACTTGACAGTGTGTTAGTGGAGCTTTTGTAGACAAGAAGACACAAGCATTTTAATGTAAATTTTTTTCTTTTTTTTCCATTTTCTGAGGAGGAGATAAAGTGACGACACAGAGGAGAACAAAAAGCGGAGATTGATATAAAAAAATAGAGAATGATAAACGTTCTCCGTTTATGCATAACATGAATTTAACGCGAATTTATTGGTTTTTTTTAACAATTTTCAGCTTTTCTTTGATAAAATTGAAACTTTCCTCAACTAGAGGCATTTTAAAAATGTCAGCAAGTTATTTTTGAGTATCAACAAAGATGAATTCCATTTATTTCTTGTTAACATGATCACGAATAAAATGATGCTTAATTTCAATCTGTTTGGATAACTTGAATAACTTAGAGAGTAGTCTTCAAGTTGAATTTTTATACAAAGAAATTGTGAGCTCCAGTTTGTTGTTGAGAGAAAATTCAATGAGTTTGGATAACTTGAATAATTTAGTGTTATCACAGTAAATTGGAATACTTGAATAACATAGAGAGTAGTCTTCAAATTGAATTTTTATCGAAATAACTTGTGAGCTGCAGTTTGTTGTTGAGAGAAAATTCAACTTTGGTAGTTGATAAGGCTATTGTGTTTTGCTTCCTGAAAGGCCAACTTACTAATGCTTCACAGAGAAACTAACATGTTCCACTAGTGTTTTATCTTTCAATTTTGTCCCAGCGTAATCAACATCATAGTACATTACAAGATTAAAATGAGAATATTTTATATACCAAATGTCAAGATTAGTAGTACCGACATCTAAAAATCCGTTTTACTACACTTAAATGTTATTCTTTTGATGCTGATTGAAATCTAGCATATAATCCAACTGCGAACTCAATGTCTAGTCTAATGGCAGTTAAATAAAGTAAAGATTCTATCATGCCTCTATATTCTTTTCAGAAATAGATTTTCCATTTTCATCTTTATCCAATGTTGATGATGGATGCATGAGAGTAGACATAATTTTTGCTTCATTTATTTTGTACTTAGTTAAAAGATCTTTGATGTATTTCTCTTGACAAATAAAAATGTCATTATCATGTTGCTTAATTTGCAAGCCAAGAAAATACCTTAACTCTCCCATTTTGCTCATTTCAAATTCACTTTGCATGAGTTTTGAAAAACCTTTACACATTTTTTCATTTGTTGATCCAAAGATAATCTCATCCACATAAACTTGAACAATAAGTAAATCATTTTTATCAGTTTACTTGAACAATGTAGTGTCGATTTTTCCTCTAGAAAATCCATTTTTAATTAGAAATGAACTTAATCTTTTATACCAACCTCTTGGTTTTTGTTTTAATCCATATAGAGCTTTGGTAAATTTGAAAACATGATTTGGTTTAGATTAATCTTCAAAACCAAGGGGTTTCGTTAAAAATAATTTAAAAAGACACTTTTAACGTCCAATTGAAATTATTTAACAAGATTATGAGATGCATATACAAGAAGTATATGTATAGCTTCTAACCTTGCAACTGGAACAAAAGTTTCATCGTAGTCTATAGCTTCTTGTTGATTGTAGCCTTAAGCAACCAACTTTTCTTTGTTTCGGACAACCTTACCATCTTCATCTAGTTTATTTCTAAAAACCCATCTTGTTCCGATGATAGTTTGATCTTGTGGATATGGAAAAGAGTCCAGACTTCATTCTTTTCAAATTGAATAAGTTCTTCCTTCATAGCTTATATCCAAGATTGATCAACTATGGCTTCTTTAATTGATTTTGATTCAATTTGAGATATCATTGCCATGGTGTTGTTTACATCATTTTTGAATGACTTTCTCATTCTAATTCCATCAGTTGTATCCCCAATAATTTTAGTTTGAGGATGATCGCCTATCGTTCTCCAGCTTTTAGGTGGAGACTGAAATATAGACTGTTTATCGATCTCCATTTCCTGCAAATCATTTTGTTGTTGCAGACCAGATTGTTCTTCTTCTTCTTCCTCAATTGTTTTTCTTAATTCTAGATCATCAAATTCATCGAACAATATATGCATACTAGTTTCAACCACTTTAGTTCTTAGTTAAACACTCTATACCCTTTAAATTCAATAGAATACCCCAAAAGATTACTTTGTCTGATTTTGCGTCAAACTTTTTAAGGATATCTTTATTGTTTAGAATATAATAATAACACCAAAAAATGTGAAAATAAGAAATGTTTGGTTTCCTATTTTTCCAGATTTCATATGAGGTTTTGTTGATAATTTTGATTATAGATACAAGATTTAAAACGTAACAAGAAGTGTTAATAGCTTCAGTCCAAAAATATCTTTCAAAGTTATATTCTTCCAAGATTGTTCTTCTCATTTCTTATAGTGTTATATTCTTTCGTTCAACAAATCCATTTTATTGTGGAGTTCTTGCACAAGATAGATTATGATAAATGCTAAGTTCATCAAAGAGGGTTCTAAAAGAGACATTTATGAATTCTCCTCCATGATCACTTCTTACAAAAATCATGTTGAATTCTTTTTTATTTTGTACCTTTTTGCAAAAAGTTTTAAATGCATTGAATGCATCATCTTTCTATTTTAAAAATAACCATCAAGTGTATCTAGAAAAATCGTCAACAATAACAAAACTGTATTTCATTCCACCTAGACTTGTTGTTTTGATTGGCCTAAAAAGATCCATGTGAAGCAATTCAAGATTTCTATTTGTAGTTATAAAATCTTTTGAATTAAAATTGCTATTGACTTGCTATCCATTTGCATATGCTGCACATACTTTATCTTTATCAAAATTTAGTTTGGGTAATCCTCTAATAATGTTTAGTTTTTAGGTTTTAGAAATTGTTGTCATACTTATATGACTTATCCTTTTACGTCAAATCCATTTGTCTTTATCAATTGACATAAAACAAGATTCTTCAGGAAGTTCTTCAAGGTATAAGACATACATATTTTTCTTTCTATTCCCAGAGAAGATAACTTCTTCAGATTTTGTTTTCCTAACTTCACGTACTATTGGTTTGAAGATGACTTCAAAACCATTGTCACATAATTGACTTATGCTTAGAAGATTATGTTTCAAACCTTTCACATATTGAACATCAATTATTTGAGCAGAGTTTGCATTACCAATAGTTCATTTACCATTAATTTGAGCTTGATTGTTGTTTCCAAATGTTCCCGAGCCTCCATCTTTCTTGAAAAATGACACGAAGTAGTTTTTATCTCCTATCATATATCTTCATCAACCACTGTCCAAGAACCAATGCTTTTTCTTGACATTTGGAACTCCAGCCTGCATAAGATGTTACATCAACATTAGGTACCCATTTGGTCTTGGATACTTGAGAATTAGTTTGAAATTTTGATTTCTTTCTAAAGTAGCATGTTGATTCTAGATGACCATTTTTTGAGATAGTAGGAACACTTGATTATTGATCTTGGAGGGGATTTCAAAATTTGGGTTATAAAAGGTTTTGAAATTGATTTTGAAAAGATTTCAGATCGTTCTCCTTTTTTCAGACTTTCTGATGAAAGTTCTACTTTTGTTTAAGAACATTCTCCGTTTTGAGAACAGCTTGGAGAACGTTCTCCCTTTATAAATTTATTGGCACTGGTTCAGTTTTTTTCCCAAAACGATCTCCTTTTTGAAAAATCATTTAGTTCTTGATTTTCTCATATCTTTTCTTAAAGTAACAAGCAAATTCCATATGTGCAATTTTTTTCAATATGAACATTTTGTTTTACATTTATCTTCCTTTCTTTCTGGAACAAAAAGGTTTTCAAACATTTTTGTTTCCTAAGTTTTATCAAAACCAAGACCAGCTTTATCAAAGATTCCTACTTGAGATCCCATGATTTTATCAAATGTTTTAGTGGCTTTAATAAAACTTAACAAATCATTTTTAAGAAGTTCGTTTTCAATTTTAAGGAGAACGTTCTTTATTTTAGTTGCATAACGTTATTGAGAACATTATTCATAGCCTGAGCTTTTCCTTTTTCTTCTTTTTCTTTATAAAATTGTTCTTTTAAGGAACTACATTTTTGAATGACAAGGTTTGAGTCATTTAGCAAGTTGTCAAATTCTTTTCTAATTTGTTCACATAAATAGCAAGGTTTAGATTTTGTTACCTCATCTTCTTCTATATTTGTCATGAAGCATATGTTTGCTTATTCTCCTTCTTCTATATCTGATTCTTCTTAATCATCCTATATGGCCAACATTGATTTCTTTTTAAAATGAAATCTGTTTGGTGGTTTTTTACTTTAGGGGGCATTCGAATTTGTAATGTCCCAACTTATTGCATCCAAAACATGGGATTTGGCTCTTTTCCACTTATGTTTTGGGACTTTCTCTTTTGTTTGGGAAACCTTTCTTGATCTGATCTCTTTTTCTCATTACTCTTTGAATTCTTCTAGTGAGAAGATCAATTTCTTCGTCAACATATTCTTGCCTAGTTTCTTTAGATTCTTCTTTTGCTTGTGCTGGTATACTTTCTTGATATGCTTTTAAGGCTATTGCTTTTCCTTTCTTGGCTAATTTGTTTTGTAATAATACTTCATGTGATCTTAAGGTTCCAATTAGTTCTTCCAATGCAAGTACTTCAAGATTTTTGGTTTGGCTTATGGTTGTCACCATTGGTCTCATATGGCTGGAAGGCATCTCATGATCTTTATCACTTTGTCATGTACTGAGTAAGCCTTGCCAAGAGAACGTGTCTCGTTCACTATAGTTATGAACCTTGAGTACATCTCATCAATAGTTTCTCCTTCATTCATTTCAAACAGCTCAAATTTCCTTATGCCAATGTCTATTCTTGTTTCTTTGACATGACTTTTTCATTCATGACGAGTTTGTAGTGTATCCCACACTTTTTAGCAGTTGTACATTTATCATCTCTTTCACTTTCTTCCCTTCTCAAAGCACACGATAAGAATAGTTGAGCTTTAGAGTTTAGAAGTACCTTAGTTTTAACTTCAGATGTCTAGTTTGCTTATTTCTTTACAATAGAGGTTGAATCATTTTGATCAATTCTTGGTATGAAATCATAATCTGTAATGATGCGCCATTCCTATATCTTGAGATTTCAGAAACAACTGCATCTTATCCTTCTAGAAGTAGTAATCAGTTCCATCAAAGTAAGGGGGTCTATTTGAATATCCTCTTTCAACAATGTATTTTACTTTTGATATGTTTTCTTCTAGATCTTTAGTCGAACACTTGTTAGGTGATTAATCTTTAGAGACCGAGCTCTGATGCCGGTTGAACTAGAAATGTTGATTTACAAGGAATGAAGGTTTGAATTGAAAATGTCCTTATTTAAAATTTCCTGTAAAAATTTAAGATTTTAACTCAAGATTTATCTTAGTTGTGAAAATAGAAAACGGAGAACTTTTCTGTTTTAACTAGAAACCAGAGAACGTTTTTTTGTTTTAACTAGAAAACAGAGAACGTTCTTAATTAGTTAAATCAACAATTCAGGTTATATATTTAACTTGATAATCAATCAGAGCTAAATTAAATAGAGATAAGGGAAGAAATACCACAAACGATATATCCTAGTTCACCCAACTCGGGATACGTCTAGTCCTCACAATTGTGAGATTTTCACTAAATGTTCAAAACAAAGAACAATCTTGGTTTACACCACTTCTCCATATCAACGTTGATTTATTACACAACAAGTCATTTCCACCCAGAAAGGCTTCGGAAACAATATCCTATCAGTCTCTAGATAGGAGTTTACATTTTACATTTTATCCTTAAAATGATTTCTTATAATCTACTCAAATTATACTCAATTCTTGTAGTTTGAGTTTTACACAATAATGATAAGTTTGTTTTGATAAAATATGAGATATCTCAACTCTTTTTTGAGATTAGATTCTATATACAAGATGCACTACAAGTATAACAAAGGATTGCTATTAACTCAGAACTCATGTTTCTTGAGAGAGTGAGAATTTCAAGTATATGAATGATTTAATAAGATTTGTTAGCACTTGAACTTCTACGTTTTCCTTGAGCATTGGTCTTTCTTTTATAGGCTTTTAGGACATTTAGTGATGGTCAAAAAGAGTTGTTGGTAGTGCTCTTGTCAGTCTTGACCAAAGACCAAATTATATGATAAAATATGTTCCAGGTTTTGAACATTATGAGTTCTGTTTACTGGACTAATTTTATTCGTTCTTGGCAGTCTTCTCTTGAGGTTTAATGATCCAATATTCTTCAGATATTTCTATTGATGCCAACAGTTTAATATGCAACTTTGATTCTTGCAAAATAGGCTGAAGAATGATGGTAATTTTGGAGAACATTTGATCATTCTGGAGATTCAATGATCATTCTTGAGATTGATAGTTGATCTAGAGATTTAATCTTGATCACTCTCTACATTTGCCTGATCGTTCTTGAGGGAGTTGGGAAGTCTTACATATCTCAAGACCATTCAACATTCTTGACATTCAGTCTAGAGAAAGATCAATCTTGTTTTGATCTTGCCTGATTCATGATCTTTTTCTTTTGTGATTCAAATTGTTTCTTTGACTGGAACGGATCATGTTTGTTCCTTGGATAGTATTGATAATATTAGTGTTAATTTCATAATCAATATCTTCTTTTGATCAGTGGAGATTGATTGTTCTTGAGGTTATCTTGATCATTTTTTAGCCTTGAGAACATTCTCCATTTTCTAGATTTTGTCAAGAAAGTTCTCATTTCTTGTCTGTTCAAATTTTTTCCTTTTTATGTTGATTTCTTTGCTTTGTTTAAATCATATCTTTAATTTAATACACTCAAAAGTATAAGTTAAATTAACATAACATTTAGAAACATAATTAACGTTTTTAATTAACCTTTATTTATTTTCATCAAAACTTAAATTGAGTATTTGTCTTAACAATTATATCATTTCGAAGCTAGTGTGTTCTCTTGCATACTGAGAGTAGGTGGCTATGTTCTTACACTTATTGGTTCATAATATATGTTTTTTAATATTATATGTTTTTAGCATTTTTTTTATTTTTCAAGTATATAAAATTACTTCGTAAATTATTTATATTTTTTAGTATTTTTTATCTATTTAAAAAAAATATATGAATATTATTTTGAAAGAACAAAAAATTAAATAGATTATTAGGACAAATTTGTCATTTTATCACAATATAAATCATATCATTTGGTTATCTATTGTGTATCAAACACTGAATATGATAAACTAATCTTATCAAGTTTGTTATCATGTGCACATCAAACACATGACCCAATAGCTTCTTATCATGTCCATATCATATCATGTCTCTATCCTACTTCTTATCCTATCATGTCTCTATCCTATCTGGTCCATCAAACGGACCCTGAAAATATTGCTCAAGCCATGCATTCAGAGCTCATATTCTACTAATCAAAAGTTGCAACACACTTAAAGTGTTGTCTCTAATATGAAACCTCTAATGTTGCACTGAATCTAATGATTCAATAATGTGATTTTCCCAAAGCCACAAATTCTAAGTCACACAATTATTCCTCTGACTTTTATTATCCAAGAAACACAATATCTCACTCCAACAAAGAAGTATATGGCTCCGACGAAAAGTCAATGACTCTAATTAAAAGAATTTATCCTGAAGAAAAGACTCAGCCAAATCAGAATTTTTGAATATTCAAGAACAAGTCTGAATCTATTCCGGTTCCAATCAATAAAGAGTATGAAGGAAAATTCACATGAATAAGTTTTTGAACACAATTTGAAATTAGATACGATTCATAATTATAATTGAAGAAAATCTTTGACCAAGGTTAAAAGAAGATATGATAAAATATTGTTCACAAGGTGATATGGTACAAGTATTGTTCACAGGAATATATGCTCAAAATTTGTTCAAAAGAAGATATGCTCAGAATTTTTTCATAAGAAGATACACTTAGAATTATTCACAAGAAATACACTTAGAATTATACACAAGAATAAATACTCATAAGTATTCACAAGAAGATACATTCATAATTTGTTCATAAGAATAAACCTTCATAATTTGTTCATAAGAAACATATAATTCAGATTTTAAAAGGACAAAACTAAAACCCTAAAATATTCTATAAATATATACTCAAGACTTAAGAAGAAAACATGAACTCATAAACTTAGAAATTCGTACAATTCAGAAAAACTTTTGAGAGCTTAAATTTCCTAAATATTCAAAGTTCAAAGGTGTAAGTTCTAGAGAATCACTTGCTCAAAGAAACATTTCCTAAGTGTTTTAATGTAAAAAATAAATTGTAACAATCTCCTTAGTAGAAATCAAACACAATTTGTTCCAAACTTGTGTAACCCAACTCGATAATGGCTTTAGTGTTCCTCAAGCAATTTGCGATTTTCAGGTTGTGTGGAGAATACTTGACTTGCAGGGTCAAGGTGTAGTTTCCTTCAACAATATATGGTTCTCAAATTGTGCGAAGAAGGCTTGACTTGTAGGGTCAAGGTGTAGTTGTCTTGTACAATATCTGATTTTCGAGTTGCGTGGAAAAGACTTGACCTGTAGTGTCAAGGTGTTTGTTTGCCTCAAAAAATTTGTAGGTGTCAAGTTGTTTTTAGAAGACTGACTTGTAGGATCACGTTGTGTAATTCAAGGAATTGAATTAGTGGTTAAATCTTTTTAATTGAATAGACTGTATGTAGCTACCAAGTTGATGGTGAACCAAGATAGATCTACTTGTATCACTTTACTTTTGCACTATTTACTTTAGTGTTGCCTCTGATTACTTAAGTCTGATTACTCTTGACTTTATTTTAGTTAAAATCATCAAACCTGAACTATTTCTTGAATAAATAATTAAAAAACATCCAACTTAGACAAACACAATTCAACCTATTTTCTCATGTTTGCCCTTTCAATTAGTACTCTCTTCATACCATCTTCAAACCCCTACTTTACTAAAGCAATTCCTACAACCTTCCATTCTGAATTATTCCCCATGATGACCATTCCTCCATCATTTTCTTTGAATCCGAGAATCCAATCTCTCTTTGGGGTCATATGAAATGAGCATCTTGAGTCCAAGACCGACTCATCATCAAAATATCTTGTAGTTTCCATTAGCATATCAGCATTTAGATAACCTTCTAAAGCAATTGACACTTTTGCACCATCCTCTTCCCTATCATTCTAATTCTTGAATTTCCTGCAAGGACAATCTTTCTTATAATGTCTTTCTTTGTTACGCTGAAAACAAAGAAAGACATTCTAATTCTTGTTTGCTTTATCAACGTCTTTCTTTTCAGAGTTAAATTTCTGTTTGGGTTATTTCTTCTTGTATTTAGTTTTTATAAACAAACCTTCATTGTCCCTTTCATTTTTTCCTTTAGATTTTCTTTTCATCTCTTTATAAATAAGTGTTGATTGAACCTCGTCAAGGGACAATGAATGTTATCCATAGACAAGTGTATCACTTAAGTGTTTATATGAATTTGGCAAAGAACATACTAGAAGTAAAGTTTGGTCTTCATCTTCAATACTCACATCAATGTTTTCAAGATCTATAATGATCTTGTTGAATTCATCAATGTGCTCTTCAATTGATTTCTTTGTTTGCATCTTGAATGTGTAGATCCATTGCTTCAAGTAGTGTTTATTAGCAAGATATTTGGTCATGTACCAATTCTCCAATTTTAACGAAATTGTTGCAGTTGTCTTCTCTTTTGCAACTTCCCTTAATGGCTTGTCTCTCAAGCTCAAAATCAAAGCACTATGAGCCTTCTCCATTATTTCCATCTTTTTTTCGAAACATATTGGATCAAATCTTAAAGAGTAATTATCGTATTATATTATTATGAGAATTTTGAACTTAAATGGCCCAAAAAAAATTCGAAAGCAATTGATATACATTAACCAATGAATCGTAATTCATCAGTAAGAAAAGAATGATATTGGTTATTGTTATAAACAAAAAATAGTTTCAATTTTGATCACTATTATAAATAAAAATTAATTATTTTAGAATTATTTAATAATATTATTCTTAAAAATATATCTTTTACTAAAACAAACATTTAATGCAAGTAATTGAACATTAACTTGACATTAAAAGAGAAAATTGTGTTTTAGTTAAAATTTAAAAAAGATAATTATATTTAATTAAATTTTTTAATATTTATAAAATAAATTTTTTTATGATAATATCAAGTATTAAATCAGAAATTTCATAAACATTTTCAAAAAAAAATAAGTCTAGCTACGAAACTAAAAAATCACTACAATAAAATTATAAGATAATCCTCGATTTTTTTTTAAACATTAATGTGATTGAAAAATTTAAAATTTAATATCATTTTGAAATTTTGCTGATAGCAATAATGTTAGAATAAGTTGACAAGATTATTCTATTTGAAGAAAATTATACTATGCACCCCACACTTAAATTTATCAACCTCAATCAACTTGAAAAATATAATTTTGTTAATTTATAAAAAAATTTATTTTTTAATTTCTCATTTTTTCACCTCCTCTTTCGAAACTTTAAAAAAATTACTTTCAAAATCTTCGAAATAAAAAATAAGTGGCACTCGAAAATTTCAAAGTTCCGAAACATAAAATTTTTAGAATATTCGAAAGTTTTGAAATGACAATTTTTAGAATTTTTAAAACTTCCGAACAATTCAAAACTCTTAAAATAGGAAAATTTTGAAACTTTCCATATTTGGAAACTTTCAAAACTTTCCAAATTTTAAAATGTAATTCTTATTTTGAAAATTTAAAACTTTATAAACTATTAATTTTAAAATTTATTATAAATAGCTAAAAGGGTAAAATTATCTTTCCCCTATGTCTAAGTGGTGGCAAATAGGGGTGGAAATAGGCCAGGCTTTGAAAGGTCTGAGCCTGACCTACGATTTATTTTTTTGGTCTAAGCCTGGCCTACGGCCTATCATAGGCTTTTTATTCGGCCTAAGCCTGACCTTTTTAATAGTTTGGCCTGGCCTGAAAGCCTTTTTAAAAGCCTTTTTAAACGAATCTATTATTACTTCTTAAACAAATAAGGAACAACTACTAAGTGATTGACTAATTGAACGGTTACCGAATATAAAACGACTACCAAATATAGAACTGCTACCGAATATGGAACGACTACTGAATATGAAATTATTAGTAAGTGATTGCCTAATTGATAGAATTTAAAATAGAAAATAATATTATTAATATAATAATAAAAAATATATATAGGCCGGCCTGTTAGGGCCTAACAGGCTTTTTTATAAGCCTGAGTCTGACCTATTTAAATAAATAGGCTTTAAAAACAGTCTGAGTCTAGCCTTTTTATTAAATAGGTCAGGCCAGGCCAGACCATAAGTAGGTCAGGTCATAGGCCCCTACGGACGGCCTAGCATATTCCCATCCCTAATGGCAAATACAACTCTACACAAGGTAGACTAAATTCATTACTAACTCATAAATTAGTTAAATTCAACTTAAACCGCAAAAGTATAAGCATACATTAACATGGAGCCCAAAACCATTTTGCATGCTAGACTACTAGAAAAAATATATGAATATATCATAATTTTGTTAAAGAACGGTGGCAAAAATTAAAGTGGAAGCAGATCTATCATAAAGATTTTAAAGTCTTTATTCTAATCTTAAAAAATGAATTTTTAATAAAAATAAGTGTAATTTTAATAATAAAAAAAATTGATAAAATAAATTTTAGTCTTTATATATATATAAATATGCATGATGCACTTTATATATATAATTTACGTGAAACACATCAATTAGTTAAGTTAATTTATGTAACCAGAAAAAATATGCATATAACATATTATCTTCACATATTATACTCAAATATAATGATAACAACAATCACAATTCTACTCGTAAAAACAATTCTACTTATAAAATATATCTATTATGGAATCCAAAATTACAAGCACATATACCACAATATCTATACTAATTAACATATCCTATCATATTAGGTTTAGTCAGAATTCATCACAATCGAATAGCATATATCAACTTACACAAACCACGTTATACCATAGACCTATATAAGTTGATTTTCATAAACTTCACAATTAATAGTTATTATTTTTTCAATTTTGTTTAATATAATTTTTTTTTAATAAAATGTAAGTAATTCTATGCATTCAATCATATTTATAGGTAAAATTATTGAAGCAAAATCGTAAATTAATATTTTGATGATAATCAAAGAAAGTTAGTTATCTTCTAATTATAATTCTAAACTAGGTTGTTATTTAACTTTTGTTTTATGTGTATTATTTGAAGATATGTATTAATATAACAACACAAGATCATTCTGAAAGAAACAAGATCAATTTAGTTCACAAAAGAGTCTGGAAAAACCAAGATTGTTATAGTTTTTGACGGCATTCAGTCTAGTCAAACCAGGATCATTCTAATTTACAAAAGTACAAAGCCTTCTTTAAACAAGATCATTCTGGTTTGTCAAAGTATTAGTCTTCTCTGAAAACAAAATCATTCTAGTTTACAAAAGTATCAACCTTATTTACACAAGATCATTTCGGACAAGTTATTCCAAAAGATTAACATAAGTAAAGCAAAAAATCAAGAACCATAACAAGATCAATCTCCAGATTTATGGCTAATGAAATAAGTACAGCTAGGACAAACAATGATAAGACATTGATATTGCATCTCTGTAGAAAGGCAGTTTGTGTACAAAGAAGAAAAAGACTGACACCAAACGGTTGTCAAAACCTCTCAGTCCAACATTCACTCAAAATAAAAAATGAACAAAATTCTGGTTATAAAGCAGGAATGTTCTTGATCAAATAGAACACATGTCTATTAAAAGATAAAACTGAATAGTTGGATTTCTAACGGCTACATGAGTTGTCATCAACCTTCATCGCGCCTATAAAAGAAACCTCAAGGTCAAGATAACAGCAAGAGTTTTGAGTTCAAGCAATCAATCACTTAAATAATCATACTTGAGAAATTTAAGATCTTCGATCAAGCAAAAATGCTCAAGTTATTTTTCGCTAATGATTTTTTTACTGAGTTTTTTGCTAAAAATTAAACTCAAACAAGTGTTGAGTAGATTATGATCCATCAACCCTCTTTCAGTTTTCATTTGAAACTCCAGACTATATTCTTAAAGATAGTTTGAGTGGATTCAAAAATCATTTTGTGATTAAAAGATGACTTGTAAAAACATTTTATGGACTGAAAGGTAACTGTAGGAAATCTTCAAAATAGAAAGGTAAAACATTGTAACTAATCAAGATTGATTAAGAAAGTTTGTGTGAAAAACAAGAACATTCTTGTTTGAGCACATTAGTGGAAAAGCTCACAAATTATGAGGACTTGACGTAACTCACCTTGATTGAACCAAGATACATTAGTGTCTGATTATCTTCTCCTTATCTTTGATTATTTCTCACTCACTAAGCACATATCACATAGAGATATTTTTTGTTCACTTCACTAACCAAGAACATTCTACATTTGTTGTTTTTGAAACCAAGAATAATCTTGAGTTAAGCTAAAAGTAGGAATTAATTTTTAAAAAGAGAATCACAATTCAAATCCATCTTCTTTGTAATTGACTTTATTACTTCAGAAGTTTCCCTAAAACATATGTTACATCACAAGTTTATTTTGGAGACAGTCATTTTATACTCTTCCACGCAAATATATTTTTTCTAAGTTTAATGTTACTAAAACAAATAATAAACAATGGAATTCTATTTATATGAATCGATATTGTTGATCCATAGAAGCAGAATCGCAAGTAGACTATAAAATATAACGCATAACAACTACCTCCTATAAATATAAGTGGTTGGATTGATTTGTCTAACAAATTCAATTTTAATTGCAAAAGCAATCAAAAATATTAACTCAATTTTAACTAAAAAAGCAATCAAAATATTATAATGTATGTTATACCAAAAATAATATAAGTGAATATTATCATTTGTAACTATTCTATCATATTTTTGTACAATTGGTTAAATTCCGATAACATTTCAAAAGTAACTTCATTAATGAAAT
>JBBPBT010000240.1:1302614-1316010 GCA_037974875.1 Cicer bijugum
ACGTATACATTAAAAAAAATGAGTTTTTTAGAAGTTTAAAAAAGATTGAAGAATCAACCATAAAAAAAAAATTAAAATCGAAGAATCAGTCAAAAAAAAGTTGAAGAAATAAATCGATGAAACAAATAAAAGAAAAGATAGTAAAAAGAAGATCTTTGAAAAATTACGAAAAAAAGGTTAATAAAAGAAAATATTTCAAACTTCACGTACGACATACAATCTCTCAATTATTCTTCTAGTCTTAGACTATAGCATAAATAAATGAGTAAAAGAAAAGACAATTGCATAAATTCAACCGTCCATAATAATATTTTGCATTTAAGAGGAAACAAACAATTCCCGTGATATCTCATAGATCCTATTGACAACCTTATAATGAGATAAGAATGGATAATAATTGAATATGTAGTAAGCACGTTACGTTTGACCCTAAAATTTGGATGATTTCATTCATTCTTTCCTTTTTATTTTATATATAGAGAAAAAAAAAATGGTCTCTTGCATACAATTATAAGATTATTAATCATTATCATTAAGTGATTAACTTAAGTGATTATTAACCGTTAATAAAAAAATAAATCGTTTTAGAGAATTGGAATTTAAGAGAATAACATATTTTTAACACGTAAGTTTCATATACATAGGTTATGATGGCTGGTGTAATATTATTTTGTTTTGCAAGGTGTTACTATAGTATATATGTTAATTCTTTTTTTATTTTTTAATAAGTTTATCTTCCTAAGTCAAAAGTTATAAGTTTATCTTCCTACATAAAAATTTGTTTTGATCTACGTTGTAAAATGATATAGTTTTAAAATTAAAATTTAATTCTTTTAATTTATTGACTGGTTAATTATTTTTAATGCATTTGATGTACTATTTTTTAACTCAAATTTGATGTACTCCATTAAGTTTAAGTTTAAGAATAATAGTTTTTTTTTTTTTAAAAAAAATAATAGATTTGAAATCTAGACAGTTCTATCATAATCAAATGATTAAAATATGGGTGGTTGTGGACATTCAAAAAGTTGTGAATGTATATAATTCAAATATTACAATAGGATACTAGATGATGTTATCGTATAGCTACAAGTAGGAGTGAGAATAAGTCAGACAACTCGACAATGGTTTATAGCTGGATCCATTAGAAGTTTAACTTGACTTGATCCATTTAGTAAAATAGTTAGATTCAAACTTTTTAAAAACTTATTTATTTATTTATTTAAATAGATCAAATTCATACTCTCTAAAAAAAGTCTATTATATCTGATAAATTGACACAAGTGGACGCGCACACATATGTATTAATTAAATTATAATATATCAAATATATAAAATACTCATCATACTTTTCTAATAAAAACTATTTAAATTTTTGTATTAAAAGATTCTTTATTAAAAATTTGAACCTTAATTTTTTGTTTTCACTTTCCGACATTCATACTTATCCTTCTATTTCAAAATCATTGTGCTATAAATTCAACATTTGTATTTTATTCTTTTATTTTGTTTAGGCTTAATTAAATTTTTATTCTTCTATGTGTACCAATTCACGAAATCGATCTCTCTATTTTAAAATCTGGCATTTCTGATTCCCCGTTATGATATTTTAACTAAAAAATTACGATGTGATATGTTTTAAATAATGTGATATATGATATGATGGTGTATAGTGATTAACACCCATAAAATTGAAATAAAATCCTCTAAAAAGATAACTTTCAACTTTAGATATTTTTATTTTTGTAATTTAATCAATGACATGAATATTTAATGCATCTAGATGGTTCTATAACATGAAATCGTATGACACATTATTTAAAATGTCAAATCGTCAATTTTTAGTTCAAGCATTTGAGGGAGGGACCAAAACTGATGACTTTTAAAATAAGGAGACTAATTTCGTAAATTGATAAAAATAGAAAGACAAAAATTACATTAATTAAACCTTTTATTTATAATTGTTATTCATATATACATCAAATTTGTTGCAAGAAGTGAAAAAAAAATGTAATAGTTGTACTGACACAACAAAGTTCACATTTTTTATTGATCTATTAATTTTTTTAAAAATAGACGAAATGTTGTTTTTATAGTCTTAACACAAAATAAAATCTTTCATAGATTACTTAATTAAGTCAGATTTTCAAAAATGGTAACTCAAAATTTAAAATTAAAACATTTAACATATAATAAATCATACTTAAATTTTATTTTATTTTTAAATAAATCTAATCTATTTAAATAAAATTCAATTTTGACCCATATATTTTCACATCTATCTCCAATGACTTAGTTTCTACAATAGGGGGACTAAGCTGAGCCAATGGTCTATAGATCATATGACATAGTGGAATCTCTTGCTTTCGGCCCATACATGCATCGGCCCTATGTTTAGTCAAATATTTTAATTTGAAAATTGATAACTGCACCCAACAAGCTTTTGGGTACTTCAACACTTTTTTAATTTCCAAAAGACCTCTCTCAATTTTTATCTTCTATTTTTTTTAAAGATTTTCTCATTTTCCATAAATATGTCAGTTTTCCAAAAAAACAATATCGTAAAGATGACTTTTATAAGTACTTAAAAAAAATGAATTATAAAGTCAGTTCTTTTTAACCCACTTTCAACTATTAATTTATCAAAAATAAAAATTTATGTAAGTGAATTGAAATTCTCACCTCTTATTCTAAGATTATGATTAACTTGAAGACATCTCTTCACAAAAATAAATTATATATATATATATATATATATATATATATATTGTTTTAAGTTGTTTTGCGTTGATGATCAATTTTTGTTTTGAAACTTATTTTATTATGCTATTTATTGATTTGTTTTGAGATTGTTTATTTTTGTTTGGGATTTGTTTCTTTCTTTGATGTTTTGTTTGTTGGAGAAACTTAAACTCTTTTGAGATTAGGTTGATTCATACTATTTTAAGATTAAGTTGGATTAATGCAACTTAACTATCTTGTTGTTATTATTAGAGCTCAACTATCCTCATATGGCTGAACATATTTTTAAAAAAGCATTTTTCTGACCTATATATTAAAAGTTTGGTTTGAATATCTTAATATTAATGTATAAGGCTACGTTAGTTTAATGTATTTTCACCTCTAGTTGAAACATATTGCTCTAAATTAACAATTGGTATAAAATTATTTAAAGAGCCGTAATAGTTTATCATTAAATAAACGAATCGTCCTGATGAGTTGCACTCTTACATGTGAACAATTATATTAACTTATATTTGAATATATGTAATTAAAAAAAAAACTATTTTTAGAGCTAATTCCTCTCATCAATGATATCCTTAAATTTAAATCATTCATTTTAATTTAGACTAAAAACATTGTCCATGTTAGATAATATGAAGTAAAACGACTAATTCATGCACAAACCCAGTCACCCAAAGTCTTCTTAAAATGCACCAAGAATCCAAGATATCAACATTTTATTCCTCTAAATTATTCCACATCCTTGTGTTTCTACTTTGCCACATACTTCAAAGATTTATTGCAAAATTTGAAAAAGAAAATATAGTTGGTAATCCAATATTTCAATTACACTTAACTAGTAAAATATTTGTCCATTTGTTCATGATATTGATTACTATATTAATATCGAGTTTAATATGAGAGTATGTTCTATTTGCTCTTGCAGATATGAACTTTAATCTTATCACACCGATTAAAAAGTGATTAAACAACTGAAAAATATTTAAATTAAAAAAAAGTCACAAAAAATATTGTAACATAATTACAAAAAATAAATAAAAATTTAGTAGCTATTTGTGTTAGACTTAGGAAAACGAAGGAAAAAATGGAAAAAACTAAAGATTTCTATAAACTTTTGTGAATAAATGGATAAAGAAAAAATAAGTTAAAAAAACATGAAATGCTTATAATAAAGAAAGAAAACAATGTACCAAAAAAAATGGAAGTTGAAATTCTTATATATGATTTGTATGAACATTGTGTTCGAGTGTTCAAAGGCAGAGATAGGTTTATTTTATAATATTTTTGTAAAAGAATGAAAGGTTTTGAAAGATGAGTTGTGAATTATTCTTCCATAACATAGAACTTTTATATATTAAATAGATTAAATTTAATTTTGAAAATATTTTATAGGTTTCGTAATTAAAAAAGAAAAAATAAGTTTCCTCTTCTCATTCTTGATTCAGGACATAACGAGGTCTAACGCAAATTTAAATTTGAGGGTTTTCAAAACTTATAATATTATTTTAGTAAAAATATTAAATTAGTTATGAAAACTATTTGTTAAACACTTAAAAATAATAAAAATTATTAATTAAATTAATATAATTGATATTGTACAATATTTATTTTTTAATTGATAATTAAATCGATTAGTTCAACATTTGTCAAAAGAATATTAATTTTAAATAAAATTTTATTATTTTAAATTTGAAATATTAAAATATAAAATCTTTTTATTAAATACAAATTTTTTGAGAAATTTTTTTATGTAATTTTTTTAATTTGATTTATTTATTTATTTTGATCATCTTACTTTAAAGTACACTCACAACAAACAATTAATGTCATTAATTTTAAAAATACTATAAAAAATTAAAAAGATATTTTGTTGAACTAATATAATCTATGATCCACATAAAACAATGTTTAAAATCATCAACAAGAAAAAAAACTCTACTTATAATTGATAAAACTTAAAAGTTCAAGATCCTCTCTATGAATTTAAATTTGATTTTGAGACAATATTTATTTTCTTTTATCTAATATCAATTGGTCATTTCATTTTTTACATCTAACTATGAACCATAAACTTCTATTTCGGAAAACATTTATCAGAGACTGAATTACTCCATACTCATACTGAATTATACAACGTTCTTCTTCTTCCTCTTTCTGAAACCCTAATTTCAAATTCAATTCAATCATCAAAACCTAAAACAAAATTCCTAAATTATTCATCAAAATCCTCAATCCTCTCTCCAATGGCTTCCTCCTCGAGCAGCGGATTAACATTCAAGCTACACCCACTCGTCATCGTAAACATCTCCGATCATTACACGAGGGTTAAGTCTCAGATGAATCCTACACATGCTCCTCACAACAACGCAACTAACAACGGCGGTGACGCCGTCGGTTCTTCTCTTCCACCGCGTGTTTACGGTTGTGTAATCGGTGTTCAGAAAGGTCGCACTGTTGAGATCTTCAATAGTTTCGAACTTCTCTATGATCCTTCTACTCATTCGCTTGATCGTCCTTTCCTTGAGAAGAAGCAAGAGCTCTGTTCAGTATTCCTTTTTCATCTCTCTCTAGATTATTTTTGCTTAGTTTAATTTGATTATTACTTGGTAGCACGGACACTTTTGATTGAAGGCATGTCCCGATGTCCACATGTTAACGTTCCACTCGTGTTCGACAATGATATGACACTCACATTTTGATTATATTCAATTATTTCATTTTCTCAAATTATTACTCCTGTCGACATGCCAGTGTTGTGTCATTATTACAATTTTTTATTAGGTTTTAATATGTAATTGATCTAATAAGTAATAACTTTGTGATTACGGGTTGTTTGATTAATTGTTTTTATATATGCAAATTTAGTTTCTAAAATTTAAGGTGATTTTTCAGATAAGAAGGTTTTTCCACACTTTTACATATTGGGATGGTATTCAACTGGGAGTGATGCAGAAGAATCTGATATGCATATTCACAAAGCTGTGAGTTTGTTTTATTGTTCTGTGTCTTAATTTAACTACACTTGTGCATGGTTTCTATTTTTTTCTTTCTTTTTTGGTTCTTGAACTTGGATCTATGTTAAGAGTTTGCAATCGTTTGCATTAAGGAAGGCTATTGTTTTTGTTTTGCATTTTCTTGTTAATTTTGTTGTACTAGTAGGTGAGAGAGTCTTTGTTTTTGGTTTGAAGTTCTGAGTGTATATTTTGATTTATAAGGTGCCAATTGTTGGTTTAGAATTGTTGTTCAAGGTTCCTGAAAATGTCATTGGCATCATTCTGCTACGTTAGTTTGGAACAGATGAATACTGTTTCAGGTTTTTATGTGCTGTGGTGCATTGCATTGTGAGACATTTATTCAGCTAATGCTAAATTGTTGACTAGAATTAAAATTGGCCAATGGGGCACGGGTTATTATTGTGCAGATGCTCCCTTTTAATTTTCATTATGCTTCCTTTTTGCTCTTTTTATTAATACTAGTTTGAGATAGAGAGAGATCAATGATAATTTTAGGTGAAACACTTGAGAAAGATTTAGATATAAATAGCTATGAAGCATGAAGACCTCTCTAAAGTTGTGTTGGCGTGTCAGACATGTTTCGGTTTCAGACAACCACACTTCTCTGACACGCTTACGACACCTCTTAACGGACACGCCAAGAAACTGAATTGACACATGCTCTTGGCTGGACACTTCTTACCCTAGATAAGATCTTTTACTTTTGAAACTAATTTCAAAATGATGCCTCTTTTCATTTTTTTTGTGAGGCTCGTTATCATATAAGATTAACTAGTTTTTATAAAATACAAGATCCATCCTCTTATCTTAGAATAATTGATGTAAGTATTGCATCGTCAATGATTCCTCTCAGTATTCCTTTTTGTGATCATTACCATAGCCTTGTTCTTTAGAAGAGTAATAGATTAATCCTATAAAAAATATATATGTGGTGTCCCAGTGTCTTATATTCTGGATATTAACCATGTCGTGGTGTCCGTGTCATAGCTTGTACTTCATAAGTAAATAGGCTATCATTAGACTTGATTCATGACAAGACATCATGATGTTGTTTGATCTATATACCCGACCCCATTTGTCAGTCTCCCTTTCTAATGTTCCAGCTTGTGGAACAGGAGAATGTTTTGCTTCATGCTGGTTGCTGAGGTTTTAGAACCTAATATGCTATAATGTTATGTAGAATTTATTTCCATGTTGAGAATGTGTATTTTCTACACATGTTTGTGTTGGATAACTGTATTGTAGAATAATGGGTAGGTTGGTCTAGGTTCATGAGGAAACTTAAGTAGTTATGCACCTGATGAAGGAGCAAAAATAAAGAGGTTTTGAAGACATAAGAAGTCACAGTTATTGTGCAGCTTTAATCCACTTTGAAGAGGAATAACTGTTTCTTGAAGATGGTTGTAATGGGAGAATTACATTGAAGAAAATTGAGGAGATAGTAGAATTTAGCTTGAGTAAAAAATCAGATTAAGATGAGCTAGTGGTGAAGCCATTAAAAGTTATTCAGGTGAAAATGATTGCTAGGTGGGTCAAGCAGTCCTACCATAAAACAATAGTGGGTTTAGATGATGTGAGGTTTTGAGATAACATTTGTGTGCTGATGTGTTTGCAATATTGTACCAGATCATATTTAGTAACTCTGGGGAAAAATACTTTTGTGGCTAATGTTAGTGCTTTAAATATCAAGGTTGTTTAGACTTTAAAGTTTAAACCTATACAGTCTAAACGAATGGGAACTGGCTCTGTGGATGGTTTATTTATTTTTATTGTACAGTGTAGCTTAGATGGCACAATCTTTTGGAAGCCAGAGAAAAATTGATATTTAGTGTGAAAAAGTTATATGAGATTTAAACCATGGGTTGACGTGGGATGGCCACAGAAACCCTTACTTCGGTCCCCCTTAAATGAAATTTTCCTGATTTAGATTTAGACTTATACATGTATTTACATTTTTGTGCTGTTGTTCATTTGAAATTCTCTTCAAGTTATTTTAATTGCTTGTTCCTTCCAAAACTCTGCTGTAACAGTTGATGGATATCAATGAAAGTCCGGTTTATGTTCTTCTAAACCCTTCAATCAATCATTCTCAGAAGGATCTCCCTGTCAGTATATTTGAAAGTGGTATGTAATCTCCATCATTGTGTTATTTAGTGTGTGATCTTTCTTTCAACCACGGTTGCTACATGCAATAGTGAAAAAACATTAAAAAGGAAAGAGCTGCTTTAGCTACTTGAACTATATTTCTATTCTATTTTTTTGTTCCTAAAAGAAAATAGAGTTCAAAATACTTGAAGGATAAATCCTTAACAAAGAGACTACAAAAAGAGACAAATTGAGCCAATGAACAGAAACTCCAATCAAATAGTCTATGTAGGGGATTCAATCCCTTTACATATCCAAAAGAGAGAATATAGCAGTGTGACACTCTGAAAGCAGAACCCTATTTTGTTTTTGTTTTGTATGTATTTTGCTCAATTTTTTTGGCTGTCGTTTTGCCTGCTCATAGTGATGAGAAGATTAATCATATGTCATTATTGCTGGTGCTTGCTGTTACAATTTCAGAACTGCATGTCATAGATGGGATTCCACAACTTATCTTTGTTCGCTCAAGCTATACTATTGAGGTCAGGCTTTTATAACTGCTTCTTCCTTTTTCATTTTTGAAACATTTGTTTCTAATAATGATAGTTTTGGCTCCCTCTCCTTTCTTCTTGCTCTGCTTAAGACTGTTGAAGCAGAACGGATCTCAGTTGATCATGTTGCTCATCTAAAGCCATCTGATGGTGGTTCAGCAGCTACGCAATGTGAGTGGTTTTCTGGTCTCTTCGTTCTATAACAGCCTTATTCTCTATCATTGCCTTTATTTTTGGAGAAGGGACACAAGTTTGGTTTCTGTTTTTATCGTCATGTAATTATTATACCTGTTATATTCTTATATTGAACTTTACATAGCTTCTCATTAATTTGGATAAAGGTGAGAGTTGTGTTGTGTGCTCAACAACAAACATGAATCGTTTCATCTCATGTTATTAATGTGGGATGCGGTTCACTTGGTCAAGTCCATATTGTGCCATGAAAATGTGATGGAAGCACAGTGACTAAAAAAATGTAATAAATATTAAGAAAATACTATGTAGAATATAATAAAAATAATAACATATATGTCAAGATTAAACTTCAAATATCATATTATTAATAGTTAACAATAGAGAAAAAAATATTAACCAGGAAAAATTGTAAGAGATGAAATGGACAGATACAAGCAGAGACCAGAGAGGGAAGAATTAAATTAGAGGAAAGGACAAGGAATAGAAAGAGACAGATAACAGAAAGGCGTGATAACAGAAAGAAATAAGTAAAATTGTTTGTTTACCGAAAAGGGAAGATAGCCCGATAATGGAGGTCACCAAGGAAATACTTGAACAAAAAAGGGAGTAACTGAGTATAGTATATAGACAGCTGAAGAGGCGAGTCCTTTGTGCTTTGGGTTTCAACAACTTATGCATGATTTATATCATTAATTGGGCCAGGTCAGTTCTACCTGTCTTAGTGACACTGGCAAAACGTATATTAAATACCTCAACAAATATTTGATGGTTTCAGTGAGGTCATTAGTTTAACTCAGAATATTCAAAATTGAAATTTGAAAGGAGTAGAGAAAGACCAAAGTTTACTGAATTTTGGTTTCTGTTAGAGCCAATGTTTTTAATGAATGCGTGTAGCTAAGCTGACTCCTACCTGGAGGGATAATGTTTTCTGCTTTTAGTTATATCTCATATCGGATTATACCGTGTTTCTTTTGGCAGTGGCTGCTAACCTTACTGGTATACACAGTGCCATCAAAATGCTTCATAGCAGAATAAAGGTGCTGCATCACTATCTTCTTGCAATGGAAAAAGGTACGACGGTATCATACGAGGGTATCTATGCCTTTTTAGTTGCTAATCCTTTATCAGTAAAAGGATTATAAGTGTTTAAAGAGTTAAGATAAATGAAACTGAGAATAAGTACATTTGTGACAGTTTGAAATAGTTTTCTGTTGTTGCAAAGAGGTTTTTAAATATTCATATTTCAAAAACCAGTTTCAAAACAGAGTGATAGATAAATAATGCTCATTGATTATGTGAACAATATTTCTGTTTCTTCAACTCTAAATCATACATTGCCTACATATATTGAACCCCCTGAATATCATTTAAACCTTATTGTTTAAAAACAGGTGATGTTCCTTGTGAGAATTCACTTTTAAGGCAAGTGTCAAGTCTCCTGAGAAGATTGCCTGCTATTGAATCTGGGAAATTTCAAGATGATTTCTTGATGGTGAGTGTGTTCCATTCTGAAATTTTTACTAAAGCTATCCCCCTTTCTTTCTTTTTTTGGGTCGGGGAATATAGCCTTTGCAAGTAGTGGGGAAGGAGCGTTGGTATGGGCTTAATTTTCTTTTCTGTATGGTTATTGTGCTTAGTTTTTTTGGAATTATTTGTACATACACATCATGACATGAACTGTGACAGATAATGCACTTTGGAGTTAGGAAAACGAAATAAATGTTTACGGGGATCAATATGTGGAGAGTGGTGTGAACCAGTGTGGGGCGAGTTAGTTATGCATATTGGTATTTTGCAGTTTTTAGCTGCTTAAAATAATTTAGCTTACAATTTCTTCTTTCCTATGTAGGAATACAATGACACCTTATTGATTAGTTACCTTGCCATGCTGACCAACTGCTCAAGGTATGAAATACTTGTAATTGTTGCCTTTGTCTGTTTTCTTTTGGGTTTTGTAATTGTAGTTGATTTAATTTCATTTCCCAACAAAAAACTGTTCTTTTAGCATAACTACCTTAATGTGGTTGGGAGATGATTTTTATTCTTAATCTCATGAATCAAATCGTTAGAAAAATATTTCAAGGTTGCAATTTGATAAGTATCCAAGCACTTGGGGAATCCTTCTTTAAAATCTAGCTACCAATGGGGAAGAACCAAGTCATTAAATACTGCACCGAGCATCCCATGCTACTCGGTATTAGACTTGGGAAATCCATTATTTTTAAATCTCTTTCAAAGCACTGCCCTTGAGAGCCGAGTCTTGGCTATTGTGCTCTACGATGCTTAACTTGGCTTTTTCAGTCAGCTCCTACGTATTCAGTCCATTTTGAGCCACCGACAACCAACTCTTGTGTCAATTGATAAATATCCAAATACTTAGGGAACCCTCTCTTAAAAGCTGAGCTATTAAGGGAAAAGAACCAGGCCACTTATATACTCCACTGATTATCTCATACTACTCGATGTGTGACTTGTACACCCATAATAAACAAATCCTATCATAGCACCGCTCTTGAGCCCTACCATAGCAATGCCCCTTGACTCGGCCTTTCTAGACCCTCAGTTGGTAGTCATTTCCGAGCCACCAACAACCGGTTCTGATACAAATTGATAAGTATCCAAATACTTGGGAAAACCTCTTTTGAAAGCTTAACATCAAGGGGAAGACCTAAGACATTTCAATATTCCATTGAGCTTTCCATACTGACACCCCATAATACCCAAAGGAAAATGCTTCTTAGTACCAAGCCAAATCGGTCACGAAACTCAAGAATGACGTGTACCACAACACATAAAAAAATGTTTCCCACTCTCTCTCTTTTTTTTTACAACAACTCTCTCGCTCGCAGCATTCTCACCTCTACAACATCCATCTACCATCTCTATTTTTCTCCATTAAATTGCTTTCTCAGTACTCTCTCTTCTTTAGGTTGGGGTTCTAAGGTTTAGTTTTGGCGTAGGGGTAGTTCTTTTCTGCAATTTTATAGGAAATTGGTCTTCAAGTTTGAACAAGATATTAACTTAGTTATGCACTAACAGTCCAACTATGGCTATTATGCAGCTTTCCGATTGCCCTACATTTTGTTTTGCCCAATTTCTTTAATTGTAAATGAATCAATTTTGGGGAACAATAGAGTAGTTAGCAATATCGTAGTGCTCCTGACAAAACACTGTTAATTAATTAGTGTGCAATATCATGTGCTCTTGTGTGCCAGTCCATTAATGTAATTTGATTTGAGATCTAGAAAGCCGGTGGTTGGGGGACTGCACAGATAAAACAACCTTGAGAAGAGGAAGAAGAAGAGTCAATGACCACGGAACAATTTGTGCGCACCGTGCGGCAACTATGCATAAGAGAAAAAGTGCGCACGTATTTTTAATTAAATTAAAATATTGACTTAAAATAAGTAAACCAATCCACAAATAGGAAAAGGACCCTGTGCTAACGTTTCGTGATTTTCGTTAATTCTTCCTTTGTACCATATAGCGGTACTAATACCCAAATCTGTACATGGTTTTTCTCCCATTCTCTATACCTGCAGCTTTTCGGAGGACAAACAGAATCTTCTTTTGTCGGAAGAGGTACTTACTAAGGGAGGAAGTTTGAGTTATTTAAGTAGAGTCTGTTTGTATATCTTAATGGATTTGTGCTCAATCTTGTATCGTAGACTCATGAAGTCCCATTAACCATGTATCCTTCATATTAGTCTTCTTCTCCGTGACCTTTTTTATACCCTTCTTAACAATGGTCGGCAACTTTCTTCTCATCATTCTTATTTCCGTGGCCTTCATCTTTCTCTCACGAATACAAATTTGGTAAAAAAAAAATGAGTAGAAAAATGTTTGTGATGGATTAGGAGTGTTGTGTAATATATATCTCGTAAGATATGTAAATATATTTTTCAAACTAAGGAATTTGAACCTATAGCTCATAATATTTAACCTTGAATTGTATCCTTGTGTTATTAATGAATGCTCTTTTTTCTTATATTTGTCTTCCTGTAGTGCAATGAATGACTTGGTGGACAAATTCAGTACTGCGTATGATAGGCATAACAGAAGAGGTGGACGAACTGCTTTCATGTGAACGTTGCCTTGTTGCTCATTTCTAGTTCGTAGAAGCACTTTTCCAACTCTGTAGGCACAGATTTTTGTCTTCTTTTTTCTGCTTAGGCATTGGTTATTGAAGCTTAGTATAGCTTTTGGATTTGAAGAGTATAGGGAGAGTAAAAGAAGTTAGTGAAAAGTCACCATATTACCATGCCTCCTCCTCCAACAAAAGAAAATGGAAATGTGTTGGTTTTTGCATTTCTCTAACAAAATTGAAAGTTGAGGAGACAGAGTTCAGGACATGATGTGGATTTTCATTGCCATCTTTTGTTGAGTCACCATCCTCCATTTTCATGTATGTTGTGTCCAAAATTCTTTTGCATTTCTTGGTAGCATAGAACTTTTGGATATTTATTTTTCTAAAAGCATTCATGAAAATATAATAATATACGTTTTTTTTATTAATAACCATGAAATTTTTTAACTACATGTTGACCTATAATTTGAATAATAATATTAACTTTATAATCTAATTTTTACAAGTTTTTTCATTTAACTTTTCTATAAACATCTAGAAATTTATAATGAGATATCAGCAAGTGAAGGACCACAAATCTATTGTAACAAATATTCCTAAAGTTTATCTAGTCTGAACTATGGCAAACTAATTTAAAATATTTGGAGTTGATCGATATGTTTGGTACTTCTATAATTCATTCAATTTTTATTCTATATTTTACTAATTCTTTGTTTATA
>JBBPBT010000240.1:1316749-1337453 GCA_037974875.1 Cicer bijugum
ATTTTCAAAGTAATATATAGTTTGTGCTTATTTTTTTTTATTAGTGTCTGGATATATATTTTATTTTTTTAATACAAATAAAATATTTGTCTATATAAATTGTTTATGAAAATAAAAACACTTATTTCAAAATATTAAACTTATAGATTGGATGAAACATACATTAGAACATAATTTCAATTAATGGCAAAAATAATCAAAATCAAGTAGTGATCTTTATCATTCTCAATATTATTTTATGTTTTTGTCTTAAAAAATAATACTTTTGAGTTTACTTATTATATATAGTCTCTAAAACAAAATACTTAAATCAAAATATTTTTGAAAGAAATATATGACATAACACCTCTAATTAAAAATTAGTCATTAAAAATTTAAGTGAAAATGAAATATAAAACATAAAATATAAGAAATAATAGTTCATTCAATTAATAATAATAAAAAATAATATTTAAGATTAAAAATAAAAGAAAAATAAAAATAACGAGGCTTGAGTGAGAGAAGCACAACATGGTAGGAGAGACAGATTGCATCAATAAAGATAAATGGGTGAGAGATCAAAGCAAGTGTAAGAAGCTAAGGGTGAGATTTGCAATAGGAGTGATGTTATATGGCACGAGTAACACAGGATGTGCAAAATCACATTTTTTTATTTATTTATAAAATTGGCAAATGTAATTAACTCATATGTTTCGATGGAAATCAAGGTTGGTTGTCCGAAAATCAACTGCTACACTTTGTGAATTTTTGTCAAATCAAGTCTTGTAACACTAAGCATTTCTATATATTGAAAGAACACATGCAAGAGTTTACAATATAGAGAAATGATTAAGTTGGTTTTTTGGCTACAAGTTTGTGTTCATTGTCATGCTTTATTTATTTGGCACCATCAAGCATATTCCTTCCAATAGTAGGCGTAAAAGAAGTTGCATTGGAGGAGAAGCAAGGGAAAATTGTGGATGTACAAATGAACTCTTAGGTTACTTTAGGCTCTATTTATTTGCTAAATGGTGGATGTACAAATGATTAAGTGTTATTCTAACATTGTACTTCTTCGTTTCATCTCCAAACTCAATTTTTCATTTATGTATCTTGTATTGATTTTTTTTTTCTACTTCGATATTAAGAGTGATCCTCAATTTTCCCCCCTCATGTTTCATTATGTTTTTTAATCTTCACTTTTAAATTCTCTTTTTTCTCAATCATCTCTCTCTCTCTCAATGGGGAGTGGAGATTTCATGTCACATGAGAGGATCTATTACCGTCGTTTATATTTTTTCTATTTATTTATCACCTCTTTACTTCGTACTTCTTTATTTTTCCCTTCTACCTTTTGTCTTTGTTCTTTTCCATATTTTATCTTCACTCATGTGCACACAGTGCATTGTTATTAGGGGTATTACAAATTCAATGAGAGATTAGTTTTAATAAATATTAGAACTTTGTTGGTAAAATAAATCTAATATTTGTTGTCGTTGTTTCGAACCATCCATATAAGTTTTATTATATCTATTGATGTTTGGAGGATATGTTTGACAAAATACTAGGTACTACTAATATGTCCACCTAAGAGATACTTCGTATGATTTACACATTTTTACTCAAATGAAATCTTTCACAAATTAAAATTAAAGATTATGTAAATTGTTCAAGGAATGTATCCTTAAAGATGAACTAAATAATGTCAAAAAGGTGTTTTGGAGAATAGGGTGAACTTAAAAAAAAAATATAAGTGAGCTAAAATTAATTTAAATATATTAGATCTTAAGAGATATTTGTAAGAGGACACGCTAGACAACAATGAGAATGTTGATTTTGAGATCTTGAGTCGGTAGAAAGCAAATTCTTAAAACCCTTATAAGCTTGAAGCCTACTAATCTAAACCTTTTATAGTAAAAAACATTAAAACTTATTTTATCTCTTTATCCTTCTAATTTTACCACACTTCAAACACAACACACAAAACTAACAACAAAATATCCATTCAATATTTTCCATATAAAGAATATATTGGTACTAATTCTATACATGTATCCTTTTAAATCTTTGTTATTTCTTTTAACTCTAAATAAATATATTGCAACCAAAAAAATCATAAAACTTCTTTTGTTGTCTTTGATATTTTTAAACTACTATTCTATTCTCAGCTCTCCATGCATTCTTCATCTCACAAGTTTTGATTGTTAATTATTACAATGCAATATTGCTCAAATTTAAACTGATCTAAAGCCATATTTATTATTAACATCCTTAATCTTCATATTCTTTCTTATAATTTCAACATCATTCCATCTTTCTGCTGAATCATAAACATTTGATAAAGCAACATAGTCTTCAGTCGTTGTGCAAACTTTTCATAACTATGCTTTGTAAATTGTAGAAGAACCCTCCCCATTTTCTCTCCCATCACAACATCTACATGAAGCTTACAAGCACTGAGAAAGCTCCTCCACATCACATCATTAGGACTAATCAACATCCCTGCAATGAAACCATAAGCCTCTTTCAACTTCCTAGCTCTTCCAAAGAGATTTCGAAGCCCTTCTTCAACGAGTCCCGCGTGACAACAAGCTCGTAAAAGTCGTTTCATTCGGCCTCATGCCATCACCTACCATCTTATACAAAACCTCCAATGCATCTTTCCTTCTCCATAGTCATTGCAGTTCAAGTCAAAACATTCCTCCATTCCATCTGCCAGAAAATCTAAAAAGCACTATGAAAACACCGACATTTCAAGTACATATCAACTAGTCCAGTCCCTATAAACACATCACCTTTCGACCTTACACAACGTCTTCACTGCAAATGCATGTAGCAAGCACCAATTTCCGTCGTTCCCAATTGAGAAGATTCAGAAAGCAAACAACCATAGGCGTATCATTCGGTCTACAAACTATCAACATGTCATTAAACAAACATAATCCATTCAACACATTTTTTCTGTTTCCATTTATTAACGAATTGTTAAAAGTGGAACTCAATTAAGAAACCTTGAGATAGAATCTGTTTTGGGTAGTTAGTGTTAGTTAGTTAGTTGTAACTAGTAGATGCTTGTTACTCTTAAATTTTAAACAAATTGTATGTAAGCAAAACCAAGCAAAGACTGGAAAAAAGAATTCGAAAATAGAATGTAAAGATGCAGTTTTACAACACTGAAAAACTGGCAGCATAAATGCATAAACCTTCTATTCATTTTCATCTCATTATAAGTGATAATTCAAGTAAGATTCAGTTCTCTCAGGTGTAGGAGTTTATCTTTGAATTGGGTTAACAATTGTGTGTGTTCATTTTAGATTTACAAGACTTTAATTTTGTTAGTCATAAAACGGAGAACGTTCTCCGTTTAAGTCTAATCAATCTCCGTTTTCATTTTCAATCAATTTGCGTTTTTTCTGTACAAAACCAAGAACAATCTTGGTTTAATAACTCATTGATCTCCGTTTTTCACAACAACTGGTATGAAGAGCACGTGAGTATTTGATTCAAAGAAAAGATGGCATCAACAAAGTATTTACTTGAAAAATTTGATGGAAAGAATGATTTTGAGTTATGGCGTCTCAAGATGAAAGCATTGTTGGTTCATCAAGATTTGGCAAAAGCACTGCAAAGAGAGAAAAACATGGCATCCACACTACCAGAAAAAGAGAAGAGGGATATCATGAACAAGATTCAAAGTGGTCTAATCTTGAGTCATGGAGACAAGATTATGAGGGAAGTGTCAAAGGAAGTGTCAATAATCTAAAAGTATTTAGATGTGTTGCATATTACCATGTAAATGAAGGGAAGCTAGCCCCTCGAGCCAAGAAAGGGTATTTGGTTGGATATCCAACTAGTGTAAATGGCTATAGAATATGGTGTCCTGAAAGTAGGAAATATATCATCAAGAAGGATGTTAAGTTTCACGAGGTTGAGCTATACAAGTCTGTAAACAATGTTGCGAATAAAAGCTCACATAATATTGAAGATGAGAGGTTTGCTATTGAGGTGAAGAAAGCTGGAGAGAAACGAAGAACGTTCTTGGAAAAACAACAAACTCAACAAGACAAAAATAAGAGGTTTGATCTTGAGGTGGAGAAAGTTGCAGAAAAACGGAGAACGTTTTTTACTTCAGTCACAGGATAGGAGAAAGATCAACAAAAGTCAAGAACGTTCTTGACTTTAGGACAACATCATACTCAATAAGACAAGATTGATGCTAACCCAGCAGAACATGCTATGTTTCCAGAAGAGGAATCAAATGATTATAACCTCATCAGGGACAGAGAAAGAAGTGTTAAAACAAACTCTCAATTTAAGTTTTGATGAAAACAAACAAAGGTTAATTAAGAACATTAAATATGATTCTAAATATTATGTTAATTTAATTTGTGTTTTGAGTGTATTAAATTAAAGATACGATTTAAAAAAAGCAAAGAAATCAACATAAAAAGGAAAAAAATCTAAATAGACATGAAAGAAGAACATTCTTGATAAAATCTAGAAAACATATAATTTTCTCCAAGACAAAAAAAATATGATCAAGATAGCTTCAAGAACAATCAATCTCCACTTATTAGAAGAAAATATTGATTTTGAAATTAACACTAATATTATCAATACTATCCAAGGAGAGTTGAGACATCTCAGATTTTAATCTTTTGTTATATTTGTATTGAATCTTGTATAAATAATCTAATCTCAAACAAGAGTTGAGACATCTCAGATTTTATCAAAATAATCTTATCATAATTGTGTAAAACTCAAACTACAACAGTTGAGTATAGTTTGAGTAGATTGTAAGAAATTCATTTAAGGTTAAAAGGTAAAGTGTAAACTTCTATCAAGAGACATATAAGAGATTGTTTCAAAAGTATTTCTGGGTGGAAATGACTTGTGTAACAGATCAAGGTTGATATGAAAAAGTGGTGTAAACCAAAATTGTTATCTGATTTGAACATATAGTCAAAATCTCACAATTGTGTGGATTGGACGCAGCCCGAGTTGGGTGAACCAAAATATATCTTTGTGTGATATTTCTTCCCTTATCTCTATTTAATTTAATTCTGATTGATTATCAAGTTAAATATATAAACTAAATTGTTGATTTTAACTAATCAAGATCGTTATCCGTTTTCTATTTTCATCACCAAGATCAATCTTAAGTTTTTACAGAAAACTTTAAATAGGGAAATTTACAATTCAAACCCCTTCCTTGTAAATCGATATTTCTACTTCAATTAGTATTTGAGCACGGTCTCTAAAGATTAAACACCTAACAAGTGCTAGAGTAAAGATCTAGAAGAAAAAATGTCATAAGCAAAATATATTGTTGAAGGAGGATCTTCAAACATGCCACCTTACTTTGACGGAACTGATTACTACTTCTGGAAGAATAAGATGTAGTTATTTCTGAAATCTCAAGATACGAAAATGTGGCACATCATTACAGATGGAGATTTCATACCAAGAGTTAATCAAAATGATTTAACCTCTTCTGTAAAGAAAGAAGCAATCTGGACAGCGGAAGATAAAACTAAGGTACTCCTAAACTCTAAATCTCAATTATTCTTATCGCGTGCTTTGAGCAGGGAAGAAAGTAAAAGAGTTGATGAATGCACAACTACTAAAGAAGTAAGGGATACACTACAAACTCATCATGAAAGAACAAGTCATGTCAAATAAACAAGAATAGACATTGGCATAAGGAATTTTGAGTTGTTCGAAATGAATGAAGGAGAAACCATTGATGATATGTACTCAAGGTTCACAACTATGGTGAATGAGATGTGTTCTCTTGGCAAGGCTTACTTTACTCAGTACAAGACAAAGTTAGAAAGATGATGAGATGTCTTCCAGCAATATGGAGACCAATGGTGACAACCATAAACCAAGCCAAAAATCTTGAAGTACTTGCATTAAAAGAACTAATTGGAACCTTAAGAACACATGAAATATTATTACAAGAAGACAAACCAACCAAGCAAGGAAAAGAAATAGCCTAAAAAGCATCTTAAGAAAGTATACCATCACAAACATAAGAAGAATCTGGGCAAAGAAGATGCTGACGAATAAATTTATCTTCTCACTAGAAGAATTCAAAGAATGATGAGAAGAAGAGATCAAATCAAGAAAGAATTCCCAAACAAAACAAAAAGTTCCAAAACAGAAGTGGACAAAAGCCAAATCATAATTTTTTGGATACAATAAGTTGAGATATTACAAATCAGAATGTCCCCTAAATAAAAAACCACCAAAAATTTTCCTTTTAAAAAGAAATAAATGTTGACCACATGGGATGATTCATAAGAATCAAATATAGAAGAAGGAGAAGAAGCCATCATATGCTTGATGGATAATACAAAAGAAGATGAGGTAACAAATTTTGAACCTTGTTATTTATGGGAAGAAATTGTAAAAGAATTTGACAAGTTGCTAAATGATTCAAACCTTCTCATTCAAAAATGTAGTTCCTTAAAAGAATAATTTTATATAAAAAAAAAGTCTCAACCTATGAATAATGTTCTCAAAAGTATCTTTCAAGAACTAAAAGAAACACAACAACAAAATTTTGAAAGTAAAAAAGGTCAAGAACATTCTACAGCTAAAATGGAGAACGTTCTCCTTAAAATTTAAAATGAACTTCTTATTAAAGCCACTGAAACATTTCAAAAAAAGATCATAGGATCTCACGTATGAATCTTTGATAAAGTTGGTTTTGGTTTCGGTAAAACTCAGAAAACAAAAACGTATGAAAACTTTGTTGTTCTGGAAAGAAAGGAAGATAAATGCAAAATAAAATGGAAATATGGAATTTGCTTGTTACTTTAAGAAAAGAGATGAGAAAATGAAGAACAAAAGGATTTTTCAACAAGGAGATTGTTTTCAACACGAAGCAACTTTTATCTCCTGTCATATGATTTTTCAACAAGGAGAAAATCAAGATCGTTTTGAACCAGACTCAATAAACTTACAAAAGGAAGAATGTTCTCCAAGCTGTTCTCAAAACAAGGAACGTCCTGAAACAAAAGCATAAATTTCTCCATAAAGTTTGAAAAAAGGAGAACGATCTAGAATCTTTTCAAAATCAATATTAAAACCTTTTAAAACCCATATTTTGAAATCCCCCCCCGAAGATCAACAATCCAATGTTCCTATTGTCTCAAAAATGGTCATCTATAATCAACTTGCTACTTTAAAAAGAAATCAAATTTTCAAACTAACTCTCAAGGATCCAAGACCTAATTCGTACCTAAAGTTGATATAACATCTTATGCAGGTTGAATTTCCAAATGTCAAGAAAAATCTTTGATTCTTGGATAATGGTTGCTCAAGACATATGACAGGAGATAAAAGCTGCTTCATGTCATTTGTCAATAAAGATGGAGGTTCGGTAACATTTGGAAACAACAATCAAACTCAAATTAAAGGTAAAGGAACTATTGGTAAGGCAAACTTTTCTCAAATAACTGATGTTCAATATGTGATAATGGTTTTGAAGTTGTCATCAAACCAAGAGTATGTGAAGTTAGGAAAACAAAATATGGAGAAGTTCTCTTCTCTGGGAATAGAAAGAAAAATATGTATGTCTTATACCTTGAAGAACTTCCTAAAGAATCTTGTTTTATGTCAATCGATAAAGATAAATGAATTTGGCATAATAGGACATGCCATATAAGTATGAAAACAATTTTTAAAAATATCAAGACTAGATCTTGTTAGAGGATTATCCAATTTAAATTTTGATAAAGATAAAGTATGTGAAACATGTGTAAAGAGAAAGCAAGTCAAGAGCAGTTTTCATTCAAAATATTTTATAACTACAAACGAAACTCTTGAATTGCTTCACATGGATCTTTTTGGGCCAATCAAAACAACAAGTCTAGGTGGAATGAAATATGGTTTTGTAATTGTTGACGATTTTTCCAAATAAATTTAGGTATTACTTTTCAAATAGAGAAATGATGCATTCGATGCATTTTAACCGTTTTGCAAAAAGGTACAAAATGAAAAAGAATCCAACATTATTTCTATAAAAAAGTGATCATGGAGGAGAATTTATAAATGCCTATTTTAAAACCTCTTTGATGAACTTGGTGTTTCTCATAATCTATCTTGTGCAAGAACTCCACAACAAAGCAGAGTTGTTGAACGTAAAAATAGAACACTGCAAGAAATAGGAAGAACAATCTTGGAAGAATCTAACGTTGAAAGATATTTTTGGACTGAAGCTATTAACGCTTCTTGTTACATTTTAAATTATGTACCTATAAGAAAAATTATCAACAAAATCCCATATGAAATCTGGAAAAAAATAAATCTAAACATATCTTATGTTCACATTTTTGAGTGTTATTGTTATGTTCTAAACAACAAAGATATCCTTGGTAAGTTTAATGCAAAATTAAATAAGGCAATCTTTTTGGGTTATTCAACTGAGTCTAAAGGATATAGTGTTTAACTGAAGAACTAAAGTGGTTGAAATTAGTATGCATATATTGTTTGATGAATTGAATAATATAGAATTGAGAAAAACAAATGAGAAAGAAGAAGAAAAATATGGCCTACAATAGTAAAATGATCTGCAGAAAACGGATATCAATAAACAGTCTTTGTTTTAGTCTCCACCTAAAAGCAGGAGAAAGATAGGTGATCATCCTCATACTCAAATTATTGGGGATAGAGTTGATGGAATTAGAACTAGGAAGTCATTCAAGAATGATGAAAACAGTAGCATGACAATGATATCTCAAATTGAACCAAAATCAATTAAAGAAGCCATAGTTGATCAATCTTGGATTGAAGCTACGAAGGAAGAACTTATTCAATTTGAAAAGAATAAAGTGTGGATTCTTGTTCCAGATCCACAAGATAAAACTATCATTGGAACAAGATGAGTTTTTAGAAATAAAATAGATGAAGATAGTAAGGGTCTTAGAAACAAAGCAATGTTGGTTGCTCAAGGCTATAAACAACAAGAAGGTATAGACTATGATGAAAATTTTTCTCTAGTTGCAAGGTTAGAAGCTATATGTATACTTTTTGCATATGCATCTCATAAGCTTACTAAATTATTTCAAATGGACGTTAAAAGTGGATTTTTAAACGGTTTTTTAAATGAACAAGTTTATATAAAACAATCCCCTGATTTTGAAGATCAATCAAAACCAAATCTTGTTTTCAAACTTACAAAAGCTCTATATGGATTTAAACAAGCACCGAGAGTTTGGTATGAAAGATTAAGTTCCTTTCTAATTAAAAATGGATTTTCTAGAGGTGAAATTGACACTACATTGTTCAAGAAAACTAATAAAAATGATTTACTTATTGTTCAAGTTTATGTGGATGATATTATCTTTGGATCAACAATTGAAAAATTGTGTGAAGGTTTTTCAAAACTTATGCAAAGTGAAATTGAAATGAATATGATGGGAGAGTTAAGATATTTTCTTGGCTTGCAAAATAAGCAACATGAAAATGGTATTTTTATTTGTCAAGAAAAATACATCAAATATCTTTTAACTAAGTACAAAATGAATGAAGCAAAAATTATGTCTACTCTCATGCATCCGTCATCTGCATTAGATAAAGATGAAAGTGGCAAATCTTTTCTGAAAAAGAGTACAAAGGCATGATAAAATCTTTACTTTATTTAATTGCAAGTATACTAGACATTGTGTTCCCAGTTGGATTATGTGCTAGATTTCAATCAACACCAAAAGAATTACATTTAACTATTGTATAACGAATATTTAGATATCTTGTCGGTAATATTGATCTTGGTCTTTGGTATAAAAAAAGTTCTCATTTTAATCTTGTAGCATATTGTGATGTTGATTACGCTGGAGACATAATTAAAAGAAAAAACACTAATGGAGCATATCAGTTCTTAGGTGAAGTATTGATAAGTTGGTCTTACAGAAAACAAAACACAATAGCCTTATCAACCACTGAAGCTGAATATGTCCCAGCAGCAAACTGTTGCTCACAAGTTCTTTGGATAAAAATCAACTTGAAGACTACAATACAAGTTATTCAAGTGTTATAATTTACTGTGATAACACTAGCGCAATTAATTTGTCTAAAAATCCCATTCAGCACTCTAGAACCAAATATATTGAAATTAAGTATAATTTCATTCGAGATCATGTTAACAAGAAAAAAAATTGAATTAATCTTTGTTGATACTCAAAAACAACTTGCTGACATTTTTACAAAGTCTATAATTGAGAAAAGTTTCAATTTCATCTAAGAAAAACTGAAAATAGTCAAAAAAATTCAGTAAATTCACTTTAAATTTGTGTTATGTACAAACGGAAAACGTTTATCAATCTCTGTTTTTAAAACATCATTCTCCGTTTCCGTTCAACATTCTCTTATGCGTCGTCATTTTCTCTCCTCCTCGGAAAAAGGAAAAAGGCAAGTTCATACATTAAATGCATGTGTCTTCTTGTCTTCAAAAGCTTCATTGACACGTTATCAAGTGACTTCCCACCTCCAATTTCTTTTCCTTCCTTAGGTTCAAACCATCATTATGTTTCCTCTTCAAAATTACAAAATTACATTTCTCCTCTTCTAAACCTTTTTTTTCTTCATGAAACAACACTTCATCATCTCCACAATATATGTGTTTTTACAAAACAAATCACTTTCTAAAATGGTAAGAACAAAACAATTTGCATGCAAAAACCCAAGCCCCAACACACCATTAACATCATCATCCTCACCATCGTCAACCTCCATGAGTCGTTCAACATCCCCTCTACTAAGACCAACTCCACTAGAAATTTCATCTGCTAAAACCTTCTCAGACTGAATATCATCATCTCCATAATCAAACTCTAACTCCATTACCCCAAATCCCTTGTCCATAGTAATCATTCCTCTCTATACATGTCCTCCTCCAAACCTTTTTCAAGTTCCTCCACATCTACAGAAACCTACCCTTAATCCTACAACAACCAAAAGGCGCACCATGGGTGTCGAGACAGGAATCATAACTTGAAAGGCTCCAAACACCAAACCTACATTGTTTATCATCTCTAATTCTGACTCTGATGAATTGTTTGAATCACCTTCACACACGAATCCAATAAAACCCTCAAACTCTATCATCCCATCTAAATAATCATTCTCATATGAATCTTCTCAATCGATACCACCAAACTAAAAAAGGAGTTAAATAAATGAAATTTTCTCCTTCACAAAACCATAACAACCTTCTCTTAAAACAACAAAACCACCACCAATATCCTTGAAATTAAAAACCACTATCACACTCTCCCAATTCCAGGCCAAAAATAAACTCAAAAACCCACAAAGAAAGTAAACAACAGCCCCCAAACAAAAACTTAGAACTACTGAACCCCCTCTCTCTAGAATGTTCTCCAGCCCATGAACCCTCTCCCTCACCAAACCCAAAACATTCTGATAAATATTTATAAGGAATTTTGTATATGGTACTTCGATATATGTTTGAAGCTGAAACTATGTATTTATTGAATACATCAATGAAATCTTCTTTATGTTGAAATTGTGTATCTTGATGCTTTATTTTTTTTCAAAATTAAATACTGCATAAATTGAGGGGGAACTTTTAAGTTATTCAAGATTAAAATTAGAATCAGAATTAAAAATCTTAATTAATATGTTTGTCATCATCAAAAAGGGAGAGATTGTTAAGCAAAACTGTCAATTTAAGTTTTGATGAAAATAAGCAAAGGTTAATTGAGAATGTTAATTATAATTCTAAATATTATGTTAATTTAAATTATACTTTTGAGTGTATTGAATTAAAGGTAGGATTTAAACAAAGCAAAGAAATCAACATAAAAAGGAAGAAATCTGAACAAACCAAGAAAGGAGAACATTCTTGACAAAATCTGGAAAATGGATAATGTTCTTCAAGACCAATAATGATCAAGACAACTTCAAGAACAATCAATCTACACTTATTAGAAGAAGATATTGATTCTGAAATTAACACTAATAATATCAGTATTATCCAAGGAACAAACAGGATCCATTCCAGTCAAAGAAATAATTCGAATCACAAAAGAAAAAGATCATGAAACACGCAAGATTGAATAAGACTATTCTTTATCCACAATGACTGCCAAGAACAGCGAACGATCTTGGTATATTAAAGACATCACAACACCCTCAAGAACAATCAGGCAAATATCTAGAATGATCCAGATTAAATCTCTAGATCAATTATCAATCTCCAGAATGATCAAATATTTTAAAGAATGTTCAAAAATTATTCTACAACAAATTACTATCATTCTTCAACCTGTTTTGTGTGAATCAAAACACTATATTGAATTGATCACATCAAACATATATCTAAAAATTAAAGGATCATTAAACAAGATCATAGCTGTTCAAGAATGAAGAAACCCAGATGAGTCAAACATAACTCAAAAATGTTCAAAGACTTGAACATTTTTTAATCATAAAATTTGGTCTTTGGTAAAGATTGACAGAGCACTTCCAGCGGCTCGTTTTTACTATCAATAAACATCCTAAAGCCTATAAAAATTTGTTAGTCAGAAATTGGAGAACGCTATCCGTTTTTCAACTGATCATTCTCCATTTTCAATTTCAATCATTCTGCATTTTTCTAGACAAAATCAAGAATAATTTTGGTTTAATTAGTCATTGATTTTCATTTTTCACAACAAGACGAGTATAAAATTATTATCTACAAAGGCTACATATATATTAGAGCGTGGGAATTTTTCCTTGATCAGTGAGTTCATGGGTAAGAATTTTATCCCTCCGATTTCATGAATTACTATTAGATTTTTTTTAATAAAAAAAAAAGGTAAAGACTTGTACATCATCTATCTCACAACAAGTAATTATTTGTAAAAATATTATCCAAAAATAAATTACCACTTCAATTTTTAATTTGTTTTTTTAATTGTAGACATTGGTAATACGTTGATTGGATAATTTAATAAAAATATTATTTTTTTTCTTTTATTTTTATAATATATATATATATATATATATATATATAAAATAATTCAATGATTCAATTATTATAGTAGAGTGAGTAATAACCGAGAAGCACAAGCAGTGCTAAATACAAGTATACATGATTAGAAAATCCAAGTTAAATACTAGATACAACAATGTTCCAATCACAACATCCAAACCATTGCATTTATAACTCTTAAATCAACGGCAACAAATGTTTGCTCGTGGATACACAAATTTAACAATTTATGCACTATAGAATGATGAAAGAGGGGAGAAGGAGAGCTTGAAGAAAATGTGTAGAATTGAATATTGGTAAGTGAAATGGATGGTGGTGTGTTACAGCCCCTCCTGCTTTCTGTTTGATAGGGCAGTCCACAAAGGGTTATTAGATTACGATTCTATTGAATTTAAAGAATAGGAGAAATTTTAATTTAGAGGAGAGAGAATGAAAATAGAGATTTGTCATAAAGATGAATTTTAATAAATAAAAAAATTTATCTTATTTAAAATGGAAATTTTAAATTGTTTATAAATTATTTGAATTCATCCCTTCTCAAAATCACCCAAATTATTTGTGTCTCCGTTCTTTTCTTAAAAATTCAATCAGATAAATATTATTTAAAATGTCTTCCTCTCAACTCGAAACTCCTCCAACCGAAAGGACCTTAAAAGAGAAAATTTGTCTCTTCATCAAATGGACTGCAGCCAATTGCAAGTACAGTACTTATCAATTCCCAAATGTTTTTAAAGCTAATATACTATTCAAGTTTGGTCATTATCATAGAAGCATCCTTCAAACAATAAAAACTACTACAGGCATTGCTATTAGTGGCCTCCACGGTATTTTTGTTAACAGAACAGACAATTCTACATCAAATCTTCCTCCAACCTTATACCTAGAAGATCTAAGACTGATGGTGACTTTGGATCTGGATCTCTTTATTAGATGAACATGAAACCAGTCAAACTAGAATACCATATGAAAAGCATTACGGCACTAATCTTAATAATCACGCGGTGTAAAAACAAATGCATTACAAGTGTATAAATATTAAATAACAAATTTATGGTGACTAAGATCGAACACTTAGTTTAACACAACGGATTTGAAGAAATCAAAAGATAAATAGCTTTTGTTTTTTCCCTCAGTTTTTCACTTTTCTTTTTGGTCATCACGCCTAGCAATTACAGGAAAACATCTTTCTCAAGCAACTGAAGAACATCATTCTGATTGTTTAGCTTTGCAACATCTATCGGAGTTTTCCCATCCATATTCTGCAGTGTACTGCAAATCGAACAGCATATTAGAATAAACAACTAATAACTAAATCAAATTAAGCACAAATCACTACATGACAGTATTGTCAATAGCGGTTTGTTCTAATTCTGCTATGCTACAATGCTATTGTGCCGCAACAACAGCTATTTGAGAACACTTTGTACTAAATAGCGTATCACATAGCAATAGCGATCTGTTCAAATTTCGCAGCTATGGCAGCTGTTTGACAACACTCCAACACGATTTAGGTTACATTGTTGAAGACTTTCAAAACACACAAACTAAATAGACTACTTACACTGCAGCACCGTTTTCGAGGAGCAGGGCCACACATTCCTTCCTGCCATAACCTGCTGCATAATGAAGAGCGGTGTTCTTGTTCTTATCCAATGCATCTACTTTTGCTCCAGCCTCAAGGAGAACTTGCGCACACTTCACCTGGAATAATATCAGGAGCATATTTTAATCCATACATTGGAAGAACCAGAAGAATTAAAGTTCTAATTATTTGAACTTTATTTCACTTCTTGAAGGAAGAGAGGGCTGAATGGTGCTAGCATGTTCTGCCATATATACACTATAAAGAATCAAGCTAGAATCTAATATTCTAATTCCAAATGGGCATGGCATAGCAGTAGCACTTAAACAGACTTACTTTTGAATTTAAAAGAATAAACTTCATAAGAAAACAAAATTACAAATAAAGGACGAACTTTCCTCCAATTCAAAAGAAACAAAGTTGTTATTTCCTCCACTTATAAGAATTTTTCTCGTGATAACCAAGAGCTCCAAGGTGGAAAAACACAACCATGATTAACAAAGATAGTTTATATTGAAGTGCAAAAATCAACAGGCAGCTGGTTCCAAACTAGCCATACACACAACACAATGAGCTGCTTGCACTTCATCTCCTGGGTAGCTTCACCATTACCCAGGAGAAGTCAGTTCAAAATTTTGTGCATTAATGTTTGTCACCAAACCCAAGCCATCCTCAGCCCAATTTTAACAATGATTTAAGAATTGAAACTCAAACTATAAATGTTGTATGGGTTCAACATGGTGGAAGAAACCACAAAGCTATGGAATTTGTACAAACTAATTACGTCCTAATCCCCGTTATATCCTTCATATGTTTTCCATCATGGTTCTAAACGAAAGCCACCAGCCAACATATGTATAGATTCTAAGAAACAAACAAGAACGCATCATAAAGAAAAGATGAGAAAATATTTCTAAGTATATTAGCATACTGCATACCTCACCGTATCCACAAGCAAAATGCAAAGCAGTTCTTCCCTCTGAATCTTCTTCATCCTTATCAGCACCAGAGGCTAGCACAGTTTTCAAGCCCTATTTGAATGGTGTAAATATTCAGCTCTCATAAGTTTCTTCATATCATACCAATAAATATTAAGATAATGATAGAATATAACAAAGTCATGGCTAAATAGATGAAGCTTAAAAACCAAATCAATAATACTTACGAAAGGGGTAAAATTAGTTCTGTATAAATTTCCTTTCATTCAAAGTTAACAAAAGAAAACAAAGCATACAACCTTTGCACAGGAGCATACAAAATTCAAATATGTAACTACTGTAATAATTTGTTAATTTCCGTTCAGTTAAAAATACATTCTTGTTTCAGCAAATTTTTAATTTTGAAGCCACATAATTCATACAAGATTTATCAAAAACCCAAAGTCTTCATCTCCAAAAGTTTATAAAACATAGTTTTATAGATAAATGGAAAAACAAGAGATAGTGGGAATTCTGTTGCAAAGCTACCCTCCACATGCCAGACAGTATAAAGAAGGGGAAATAAAATAACGGCAATAAAAAGAAAGCATCAATGGATCAAAGCTACCCAATCTCTCAGCATATCTATTAAGAAAATTCCATCCACACCTTATTCTTTGCAACAAATAGAAGCAAATAGCTTAGTTTCAGAAATTAACTACCATGCCAATGAAATGCCCTTAAAAATACAAACTTCGAAGTCCAACCGACTGCACCACATAATAGAGAGAGAATTCTAAAACCATCCCCACTCTCATCTAAAAACAATATGGCAACAAGTCATGAGTACGCTTTCACTCTGCTTCTATGAGATCACTCGCAACTGCTCAAATATAATACAGTGACTGAACTCATGAGAGCCTCTGATACTGTGTAAAGAACCAGCTCTCTGCGTAGGCGTGCACTGTAACATAGATGCCCAAAATATTATGTGTTTTATACTGGTATAAAGAAACCCCCTCATTCAGGGAGAGTCTGTGGAATAAAGTCAGTTGAGAAGGTTTATTACATGGTTTCAAATCTCCTAGAACTTGCTTCAGCAAATTCAGTAAAGTTGTTTTCTAAATTTAAGGTAAAAAAGACTGCTGCAGCAGGTCAAATTATTTTTTAAGGCAACAACCTAGTCGTACTATAATATTTCATTGAGGTTTATGTGGATCATATTACTATCACAGGCGGTGACTAGAGTGGCATTGCAAACCTCAAAAGAAAAATGGTATTTATTTTGGCATTTTCAATCCAAGGACCTTCATAAACTTAGGCATTGTTGGGTATAGAAGAGGCCAGATCAAACTAAGGTAAAAGGGTTTTATTTTTCTCAAAAGGAGATGCTATTACTAACCAATTTGTTAGAGGAGACACATACTCTAGATGCTAAACTGCTAGAATTCCAAGGAATCCCAGTACAATGTTTCCAAAAGCTTATAGAAGGGTAGTTTGAAAACTAATAACTAATTTACTTGATTTTTGATTCATGCAGAAACCGAGAGTTTCAATTCCAATTGTAATACAATTCATTACATCCAAAGCCTATTTTTATTTCTTCAAACTCAGCAAAAATTGAACCCAACTTTTATGTGTTCCACATCTGAACTTCTACCCAAAAAAGAATCATGCTCAAGAACTACAAATTTTTTTTCTTTAATTGTTTCATTTGAATGACTTCAACCATAAAGTGAATAGTCATTATGTCATATATACCTCGACATCACCAACACTAGCAGTTTGATGAACAATTGATTCATCTTCATTTCCCACATCTTCTGTCTCATCTGGCCCAGAATTTTCAGAAGAAGCAGCTGCATCTCCAGGAGTTGGAAGGCCCATAGCTAGTCCCAACTTTTTCAAAACCTCCTCATCATTCCAATATCTGCATGGAAAGAATTGCTTCAGAAACTGTTTGCAAATTTACATAAAATTTATGGTGGAAAATCTGGAAATGCCAAAACAATGAAATATGATTTAAAAAAATTGGCATTTAAACCTCATCATTGCAGTGGGACCACCAGTCTCTATCTCATCTAAAATATGTTTCAAAGATGGATCTTCCTTGATGCGTGCCATTCTCTCTTCAAGTTGATCTTTATTTGACGGATTGGTAAAACTTTCAAGCATGGAAGACATAGATGGGTCCTGTGATGGACAGTATATGCATTCTAAGTTCTAACAAGTAGATTTGTATAACTGACATACATAAGAAAGAAAATTTATAAATACCTGCATCAATGCATTACCCAGACGCTCAGCCATGGTCATAAAATTAGGATTCTGCATGACCTGTTGCATGGTTGAAAAATATTGCTGATTATCAAAGTTTGGGATACCCTCCTGTGTTGCTCCATGCAAAGTTTTCTGAAGCTGTTCAGCCATCTGATTGAATGATGGATCTTTTGCTATTTGTTCAGCCAATTCTTTGATACTTGGATCCTATGACATTTAAGTATCTGTAAGTCTATATAATGAAATACTAATACATATTGGAAATTCATAGTACAACTGACAAACGACGCTCCTTCCTTGGTGAGTGAAAAATGAAAAAGTGAAGACTCAGGTCAACTATATGATAAGTTCAAAAGTCATCAAATGTGTCACATAACTTAAACTCTTCAACAAGTCTGAATTGAAAATAAGTCTTAAAATACAAAGATAGCAGCCATAAGAGACGGTAGCATCTGCCACAATCTTATCCAAATTGGCAGCAATTACAAAAGGCTTACTCCAGTATCATGATATGGAAAGCTTTGAAGGAATAGAGTATACAATCCTAAAAAAGTACAAACGCTCACCCCAACAGTTAGGACATCTGAAAAATGTTCAGAAGTTTTTCCTTATAAAACCTATTCCTAGAATCATTGTCCGGCCATAGGCTGCAAATGGACCAAATTCAATGCATGACCAGAACTTGTAAAAACATGCATGTACAGAAACAGAAGTACTTCCATCAAGCACGTGCAAAATTAATTAACATCACTAACAATTAAAAAGGCTTAATTATCAATTAATACAGCAGAAACCACACATAGAATGCAAATAACAGAAGAAAGGAGACAATAGCTTACATTGAGCAGACCACTCATTGCGGAGAAATCAAAAGGGTTGGCTGGAAAACCAGTCCCAGGTCCAGGAGTAGCTTTAGAGGATGTTTCATCTTTCGAATTTTTATTCTCTGCGGAACCAGCTTTGTCATCTAAAAAATCTCAAAAAGTGTGAAATTAAAGCACATGCAATACTCAAGAAAATATAGCAGCTATAAGATGAGGACAAGATTAAACTGAATAAATAATCAAAGAAAAAAAATAACTATTAAGCATATAACAAAATAGAACTTTCAAATAAGTGCTTCCCAGTGTAATAGCACAAGGAATCACATAATAAGGCAATTATTATATTTATAATAATACAAGTGCAATAAGCATTTTTGTAAGCATTCATCAATCCAAACTTTATAGAGAAAGTATGTAAAGAATAAAGCAACTTTAAATTGTCAACTCAACATCTCTTATTTACTATGTCATGCCCACATCCAAATGGATTTGGATCCCGTACAGTCAACACATCGGGGACCGTCCAATCTTGATCATACGGTCTGGAAATAAAGCAGATTTTTTATTTTGATCGGACGGTCCCTATGTGCTGATTGCACAGCTGCATGCAGTTGTGGCGGCACGAGATCCAAATCCCATCCAAACTTCTTCATGAAGTAAAAAGGTGAACATAATTCTTCCCCTTATTATTCTGACAATGACAATGTGGAAGATGAAAGAAATTAGATAAAAAGTATCAAAAGTTTTGAATTCACACAAATTAATAAACAAATAACAAACTCTATTTTAAGACTATAGCAAAATTAGTAGAGTTATTGAATTTTAAATTAATTAAAAAAAAACAGTAGCTACGTGTGGTACACCCTAAGTATAAAGGATAAGTGTTTAAACTCTAAAGTATTGCCCGTTTTAATATCCATATCCATATAATAAACAAATAAACACAGCTAAAAAATCACATAGAAGTCTAATTACGCAATGCAATAATATAATTCAAAAAAATATATATATAATTCGTCTAGTGATTTTGATGTACAACAAACACAATCACGAAGCATCAATTGAAAATTCAGAGTACGAATTTCGAAATCGATAGTAAAAATAATAATAATAATAATAATAATAATAATAATAATAATAATAATAATAATAATAATAGTCCAATAACGAAATCATAGTCATCAATTGTACAAACATACCAGCAGGAAAATCCTTTTGCGAATTGGAAGCCATGAGTGAAGAAATTTAGATTAGATATCTGAAAGAAACGAATAACAAAATTTAGGTTATACGATAAATTTCGCAGATTAAAACAAATTGAGAGAAAAAGATCGACAAAAGTTAAATTGCGATTATTGAAAATCAAAAAACGAAATAGAAATTAAGAAGAAAAAAGAAGAGTGAAGAGATTTTGAAACCTGAATCTGAAGTGCGATAAGGAAGAGTGTGTGTGTGTGTTTGTGTGTGTGAGTTTTTGTGAAGTGTTTTGCGAAACGAAACAAAACAAAAAAGAAAATGAAAAAAGAAAAACCCTTGTGAGGGTTGGAAAAGTCCCCACCGTCACTGGTAATGCGAATTAAAATGTGACAGCTGGTGTATGTGGGTCCCACTAATCCCCATCCTCTCAAATCTCTATATGATATGGTAATGAAATTAATGAATGGCTAGCGATATAGTGTGTGTGGTTTGATCTTCATCTATTCCCCCAATTTCCGATGCCCTACTAAAAGCATATTCTCATTTCCTTCCTAAGAAAATACAGCATATGGTTATTTTAATTAATTTTAAATCATTGAATAAAAAAATAAATTTATATATATTATCAATAAATAATTTTTATGTTTTCAAACAATCACATTTGTGTTAGATCATTGTTAATAATACTTGATTTTTAATTATTTTTAAAATTTTAGATTTAAATAATTATGATATGACTGTGTAAGAAGTATGTGAAAATTAAACTTTAAAAATTATTGTTGAATTATATTTTGTTTGTTGTAACTTATTTTTTTAAAATTATTTTATTAAAAAGTTATTAATTTTAGAAGTTTTTACTCGTTTATTACATTTGAATAAATCAAAATATGAATGTAATTTAAAATTTACTTTAAATATTCTT
>JBBPBT010000240.1:1337714-1359407 GCA_037974875.1 Cicer bijugum
TAATTTTAAAATTAGGTCTAGCCGTCATCTTCTCTCCATCTTTTTTTGGTGTTCGTCTTCTTTATTATATATGAGGAGTGATTTAAGATTATTTTTTGTCTAAAATCATTTTTATACATTTTTTTTCTCTGTTGTTTTGTCTAAATAAATTATTCTCACATAAATTAATTATTTTTTGTATTTTTTTTTTGTTATTTTGCAGACCAAGTGTGATTTTGATTTTTCAGTCTCGTTATAATATTAATTTTGTTTAGATTTATTTTGATTCAGCACATACAAATTCAATTAATAACTTCACTGTTATCAACGTTGGAGATCTAAATACATGGATATTTTGGTCACTTAAATTTTATCAAATTTGTAGATATTTTACCATTTTATATCATTAATTTGAGGGTTGTGAATTTGTTTAGAGATTCATTCTCTTTTATTATGACGATTATATATATATATATATATATATAATCGATATAGTTTTCAATTTAAATAAATAAATATAATTTTTAATTATATAAAAAAAAGTAGAGTACGCCATTAAAATTGTAATGAATACTAAAAGTAACATTATTTTTAGTTATTGCAATTGTAATGGATATTAAAAGTAACCTCATTTTTAGTTATTGGGAGATAGAGAGAATAAGTAAAAACATTATTGTGGATGCTCAACTGGTAAAATGCCTACAAATTTGGGTAAGCTCCAACTCATAATTCTCCACTTCCACACTCACTTAGAGCTGAAAAAAAAACTCCAACTACAAGTCCCTTAATTTTATTTTTTTTTATTAAACTTCTATTATAGGTTTTCAATATTTTGTTAATTTTTTAGATTTTTTTTTTGAAAAATTTTCAAAATTTATTTTATTTAAAAAAAAATAAAAAATATTTTATTTAAAAAATATTTTTTTTCTCAAAAAATTTTGTGAGAAAAATTAAAAAAAAAAATTCTCAAAAAAAGTTATAGATAATTTTTTATTAAAAAAATCGGAAACTTTTTATTGAAAAAAAATCAGAAATTTTTTATCGAAAAAATTCATAAATTTTTTATAGAAAAAAATATAAAATTTTTTATCAGTGAATAAATTGAAAAACTTTATTTCTCAAAAAAAAAATCAATTCTTTTTTTAAAAAAGTGGGACTATAGGCCACTAAGCCTACAAAATTTTAGGGGGCTTTTAGTTTGCAAGACATTTTAATTATTAATTTTTTTGGCCCCTTCAACATGTGGACTAGAGCCAATAATTATGGAGCTTGTCAAATTGACAGCTCTATACTCACCTAACCACTGCGTTGTTTGTCAAAAAAACAAATACAAACAACAATTATCTGATTTTATCTTCCTTAAACATACCATTTTTTAAATATCTTTCAATTAGTTTCAATTTTATTTTTTGATAAACATCAAATTTTGTGGTTTAAAATATAGATTTAAATGTTATTAATTTTTAGTGAATTCACACCCAATAAAAATATACTATTTTGTCATGTCATTTAACCTTTGTACATTTATTTTGCAATTGATTGTATGTCGATAAAAATGTAGAGATCTTTTATTTAAGAACAAGTTGAAAAAACTATTAATTTCAATTCTCACAAGTTTTACAATTTTCACAAATTTTTATAACTTAACACAATTCAATCAAATAAAATATATCTACCTTACGATTTTCATCTTTATCGAAAACATTATTCTTAAAAAGTGCATTAATTTTTTCCCTAAAAAATATACACAAATTAATTAACACAACTCACAATTAAAAAATAGTATCACACTATATCATATATCAACGATTAACATGTAAAAGTTTGTTATAAATTATACGAGAACTATTGACATTTTTTCTCAAAATCATAAAAGTTTAAAGATATTTTAATTACTCAAGTTGGTTGGACACTAGATCTTAACTATCCGCACTTGTTACACAATAATCTTTCGCTCAAGTGTGCTTCCATACCATTATTTTTAAAAATACAAGATAATCACACAAGTTGGTTGGACACCACATCTTAAATCAAAATCTTAGGACAATGGATTTATAAGTCCCCTCACTTATACATTTGCTCAGCCATCATTTTTCTAAGCAATGTGGGACTTATAATTCACACTTGTTAACACAATAATCTTTTGCTCAAGTGTGAGTCCATACCATTTATTTTGTTATGCTCCCCTGAAGCATAAGCTTTTTCATCTACATACACATGCATCGATGTTGACCTATGCACATCAATGAGGCGCGCTGCCTAAATAACCTTGGTCGAGAAGACTTTTGATACAAGGAGTTGGTCCATTTAGTAACCATCGACTTTAATACTATTTTAGATCATGAGGGGAGTCTGAGGGATCATCCACATTGGACTAAGAGTAATCACACAAAGAATCCAAGAACTCAAAGAAAAGACATATCACACTCACTATTCTCATGAGAGAAATTTCAAACTTGTTTTAGTGTGGTTACAAATGCATATTTATAGTAAGATTTTATCTAAACCTAAATAGGCCATTAATGACACTATTCTATAGGCTCACATTGGATTTACATCATTTTTTTTAAAAATAAACTAAATGTATGGAAGTAAAGTATACTCACTTACACATGACATCAACTAAATCTAAATTAAAACTATTATAATTTCGAATTAAAGCAAACTCATAATTATTACAAATCAAATTACCACACGCTCTTGAGATCCTTATAATTGGATAAATGATAGGTTGGTAACAAGCCTCATATGTCTCTCGCCTATAATATGTTGGAATTAAGTATTCTGAATCTTATTTGAGGAAGTTGCAACAACAAACTGCATGGCACCAGAGAATTCCAGTAAGCATCCACTTCTTCTATGCACATTCTCTATTTTCCAGTGATACCACAAATTTTTCTCATGTGTGGTTGATGTTTCTCCAGTGATACCTTGTTCACTAAGAACAAACATATACCCAAAATTAACACACATAACTAAAATTCTTATGATAAAACAATCATAACATAACAAGAATTAAATAACAGAACCATAATATTACCTACACATCCATATTTTTTATAATTTTTGTTCCTTTTCTAACTTTTTCTTGATGTGAAGCAAAACAAAACAAGTGTACCATTCTAATCCATTTATATTTGTTGCCCACATTTCTATTAAGTACCCTTTGATGTCTTCAAGCATAGTCACTATAAGTTTCCCTCTAGGTCTAATTATGACTATTGAATGTCTCTGATATATTGTTGATAAATACATCATATTTAGAATTGAAACCGAATATTGACTTTGATCAAAACCTTGTGGAATCTTCATGAAATATTTGTAGGCCTCTTTGCTAACCTTCCTCAACTCATTTATTTCTCTTTCTCATGCTTGATGATATGTTGACTAGGCTGCCTTCCAGATCAATTCCTTAAGCATCTTCTTTGAGTATTTTTTTATGAAGTTGTTATAGAGGTGTCTTACTCAGAATATTTGTTAAACCCCAGGAAAGAGGTCATCCATTGCCGGCAAGAGTCCCTAACATATACAAGAAAAAGTTAATAATTGAACATAAATAAATATTACAACCAAAGCAATTGGAAACGTTTGGACACTTGGGTCTTTAACCACAACATCAATAATCATACCTTTGTAATACCCTTTAAAGAAACAACCATTAAGACCAATAATTGGTCTGCAAATAAAAAAAAAAAACTATTTACATCCATTAAAATACATATATAGGCGTTGAAAACTTAGTAAAAGTGGCATGTCCACATAATCTTTATCAATTACCTTCAAAATTGCAGCTTGGACTTGTAACTTTACAATACTATTTGGATTCAGTTTTAATAATTCATGACAATAATCATACAATTTTTGATATTTCTCTCTAAATGACCCATCAACCATATCAGTTGCAACCCTACGTGCCATGTATGCCTTCATTTTACTTGCTTCAACATTCCACTTTTGATGAACCTTATTAGAAATATCTATAAGTTTTATGTTTGGGTTCTCCTTCACTCTTGAGTTCAACTTTTTCCCAAGTCAACTTGATCTCATAAGTTTTATCTTATCATATCTAGGCTTAAATATGCCTTTGGTCCTTGCAATTATAACCTTTTTTGATTTCGGTCATCGTAAGTTTTTTTGTTTGGTTTACATCCCTACAAATATAGTTTCATTTTATAAAAGTCATTCCATCCAACTTTCGTTACAAAAATGGTAACATTGTTAAACCTAAATATAATTAAAACATAATTTTTTTTAATCTAAACATAAACTCCCAATATAATTAAATTATAACATTTTTGAACCAAAAATTAACCTCAAATGTTTCATTCTTCTTCCCTAAAAAACTACACTCATATGTAAATTATGGTTGGGGTTCCAAATACAATATTAGTACAAAATTACAAATGTTTCTTTCTTTTTTCTATTGATTCGCTTCAATTTTGTTTGCATCGATCGATGAAAAAAGTGAAAATGAAGCTAGTGTTTGGGAACTAGTTCAAAATGATGAACTAATTATTTACATTATCAACGGATTGAATTTGAAAAATATGGTCAACCTATAAATCCCAAAGCGGGATTGACCATCAAACGATTATTATAGAAGACGTAAACTAAAAAAAATGTTGAACCAACAATTTCAAAAGAAACTCATTGGTATTATCTTAATATCGTCATTATCTTTGATAATATAATACATATTGCTATCTTGCAATTAACTTGTCAATGTTGGTGCTCTAAACTTGAACCAAATTTTTTTTTAAAAAAAAACCATTTGAAGTTGTTAATGTTAAATTTTTTTTAGGGAAGAAGAATGAAATATTTGGGGTTAAGTTGAGGTTAATTTTTTTTTTATATATATAATTTAAGTATATTGGGGGTTTATGTTAAATAAAAATTATATTTTAATTATTTGTATGTTTAACGGTGTTACAGTTTTTGTTATGGAAGTTGGATGGAAATATTATTTTAAAATGAAACTATATTTGTAGAGATGTAAACCGAACAAAAAAACTTACAAGCACCAAAATAAAATATAAAATATATTATAAATGCAAGGACCAAAGATAGGTTTAAACTTAATATCTATTACATGAATGTGTGTCAACTAGTTTCCTAAGTTACCATGTATCTTCGTCAGGTAACTTTGCATAATAGACAAACCATTCACAACCTTCCTTGCATCCAACTTTCACTCTTATATTGCCATTTTTAATTAACTTCAAATCCCTCCAATCATGAATGCCATGTGTTATCATATCCTCCTTACATTCACTATGCAAAAAAACCTATTTTACAACGCTTTTTTTAAGTCATTTACAAAGTTTTTTCAAAAAAATAAGCTTGTAATATCTTACGCTGTAAAAAAATACAACAACGCTTTTTAAAATAAAAAAGCGCTATAAAATAGATAGATATATTGTGCGCTTGTTATACTCATTTTATAACGCTTTTTCCAAAAAGCACTGTAAAAGGTGCATTCAATAGATACATTGTTATGCACCTATTACAACGTTTTTTTGAAAAAGCATTGTAAAAGGTGCATTAAATAGATGCATTATTATTCACCTATTACAATGTTTTTTTGAAAAAATGTTGTAAAAGGTGCATTCAATATATGCATTATTATGCACCTATTACACCGCTTTTTTGAATAAGTGCTTTAAAAGGTGCATTCAATAGATGCATTATTATGCACATATTATAGCGTTTTTTTGAAAAAGCGTTGTCTTTTAATTTTTTTTTCCAAAATCATTTTCATCCAGAATCAGTTCACAATCAATACACAATCAGTACACAACAACAAAACTATATAACTTTATAACTTAACTTTATAACTTTACATATTTACACAATCAGTTCACAACATATTCATATACATATTCACATATTGACAATAACACAGAACTATATATGTAAGACCCATAGTTTTAAATCATAAATTATGCAATTTTAGGGTGTCTTAGTGTTGAACTCTGAGACTTTTTAGGCAAATTATTATATTTTGGTATTTTGTGAATTTAATGCCAAAAATATTTTTGGATCCCCGATTAAATTATTCACCGAGCAATGGTTTTATTTATTTACGTTATGAAGAATTTAATACCAGACAATTTTGTTAAAAATACTTCGAGTTGCTGAAAATTGTATTTATCAACTGAGTTGCGACGAGAGTTAATATTTTTAACAAAAAGTGGTTTGGAAAGTGATGGGTGAAATAGTAACTTTATAAAATATCTAGATATTTTTAAATATTTGTGGTTTAGTTTTAATAATATATATATATACATATATTATTAGTTTAAGTATATATATTTATATATATAAAGTAATCTATGTATATATATGTTAAGAAAGCAAGAAGCACGGAGGGAAACTGAAAGCAAGAAACAGAGAGAGAAACATAAAGCCTTTTGATCTTCTTTTCCTTCTTTCCTTTATTTTTCAAAAACAAAACTAAAACCGCAAAACACAAATCCCCATTTTTTTACTAGATCTAAGCTTCCATTCGAGAAGTGACAGAAGAGAAAGTTGCTCATTGCCACGCTGCGGTGCTAGTGGATTAGTTTTCGACGCGACATCACGAACTTAAATTTTACCGGAATTAATTACGGTACCGTAATCGCGTGTTAGAGCTATCGTTAATGTAAGGGCTCCTTCCAAACTTTTAGTTTGCATTTAGGATATTATTTGTGATTTTGTGGAAAAGAAATTTGATGTATTTGAGGTGTGATTTCGTGAAAAATTAATTTAAGGTGATTATGTGTAATTTAGTGGAATTTAAATTTGAGGTGTGGTTTGTGGTGATTCAAGTTTGATATGATTTATATGTTCATAATTATTATTATGAATTTTTGAGATATGATTTATTTGTGGATTTTGTAGAAAATGAATTGATGAAATTTGGTGGTTTATGTGTAAAAATGTGGAGTTTTGAAATTGGGTGAGTTATGTTTGAATTGTTGAAATTTAATTGAGGTGTTATATGTGTGTGGTGGAATTGAATTGATTGTTGTCGGTGTGAATTGGCGATAATTAAATTTGATGTGTTTGAGTTACGTAATGAGTTATTTTCAAATAAATGAGTTTGAACTGAAGTTGAAATTTTACGAAAAATTTGAGTTGTTAAAGTTGTGAAAAAGTTCAAATTTTAACTAAGTTAAAGAATTTGAGCAAAAAGACATATTGAAATTAAAAATGGTTAGAGTTTAAAATGTTACTCTTTTAATTACTCTTTGATTGAGTTTAAAAAGAAAAAAAAGTTTAGTGTATTTTATTAATTCAAAATTTCGATGCTTTAATAGTCGAGGGTATGGGAAATTTTCATAATATTTGTTTTATTTAATTTTAAGTAAATAATATAGATTATTTGGTTTTAAAACTTTGGTGTGTGAGAAAGATTAAATTTTGGGAATTTTGTTATGTTTGGATTAGTTTTATTGTGAACAAATTGTTATAAATATTCATGTTTATGTAGTTAGCTCCTTGAGTCTCGAAAAGGAATCGAGACTGTTGGCACCGAGTTAGCGGTGGGGAGAACTCTGATATATTAATGTTGTTGTGGTGATTTATGGTTGAAAATTTTGGAGATTGAATATGGGTGATTTATGTTTGGAATTTTTGGTATTCATGTTTGGTGAAATTGATGTGTTCATAATTAATATTATGAATTTTTTTAGAAGAAATTCATGTGTGATTTGGTGGAAAATGAATTTAATTCAATTTAGGTGTGAATGGAATTTGAACATGTGATTTATGTGTGGTTGTGGAAATTTTAATTGGTATGAATAAATATGTTTGAGTATGCTATGTGTTGTGTTTGAAAAATCATTAGTGTTAAATGAGTATTAAAAAAGGGGAATCTTTTAATAGCTGCATTTACTTAATGATTATGATGAAAAGAGTCAGAGTGTGCTCATGCATTTCATAGTACATGGTAACCGCGATGGGGCCATGGTGATAGTGGTGACCGTGATAGGCCACGAGATGATGCCATATGATCTGTTGGTTCATCTTATCCTTGCGGGGATTTTTGCGTCGTGTAGGTCTGTGATAGACTACACATTTTTAGTAAATCGTGCTGACCCGTGATAGGTGGCACCTCGGTAAACAATACTGATATGTGATAGGCGGTACGTTTACGCTTTACGCTTTTTAGTAAATTGTGTTGACCCGTGATAGGTGACACCTCGGTAAACAATAATGGTCTGTGATAGGCGGTACGTTTATGATTTACGCTTTTTAGTAAATTGTGTTGACCCGTGATAAGTGGCACCTCGGTAAATAGTACTGGTCTGTGATAGGCGGTACGTTTACGATTTACGTTTTTTAGTAAATTGTGCTGACCCGTGATAGGTGGCACCTCGGTAAACAGTACTGGTCTGTGATAGGCAGTACGTTTACGATTTACGCTTTTTAGTAAATCATGCTGACCCGTGATAGGTGGCACCTCGTTAATTAGTACTGGTCTGTGATAGGCGGTACAATTATGGTTTACGCCCTTCGAGGAGGGTTTTGGTTTGGAATTCTGGAATCATGCATTTTGGCATATATGCATTGCATTAGGATGCTTGGCACGCGAGTCAGGTTTGTTATACTTTGATGATTGTATATACATATTCGGTTGTTGTTGTGATTTGTCGTAATTACTTTGAGGTGTGAAGTTGGGTTGTTAAGTTTTGATGTATTTATGTGTTCATAATTGATTTAATGAATATTCGATGTGTGATTGAGGTGTGAATTTGTGGAGATTAATTTGGTGTTAATTATGTGTTCATAATTGATAATATTAATGTTTGAAGCGTTGATTAATTCAGAACCATTTTAGAATTGAAAATATGCATTTTCTCAATGGTATTCGGCTACGACAATGCAACTTGTTAAAACTTTGTTATTCAATATTGTTTATGCATTTTTGGACATATGAAAACCCTTTCGAGGAGTATGCTAAGACAAAAGGTTCTTTTGAGCATTTGAAAATATAAAAATGTTATGTGGTATTTGTTAATTTCGGTTGGTGACCCTTTACAATTATTATGGAAATCTGGGCTTTGCCCTCAGATGAGAATCAGGATCTTCCCACCGGTTAGTATCCTGTGAATGGGAATGTAGTTGGACACACTTGACTGGAGCTGTGTTATGAGGGTCTTGCGGGGCGCGTGAAGATCACTCAGATGTTTAGTTTTGTGGAATGATCAGATTAGGTTGACGTATAGGGACTAGAAGTCTTTCTTTTGGGATGTGTTTATTTTAATTTGGAAGACTGTACCTATACCAATATTGTCAGCTTGACATTTTATTTTCGATGGGTTCCATGTACCACTTTTGATGTGTAAATACTTTGGATTCATATTTCAAAAACTGTTCCGCTGCTTGTGAATTATGTTGACTTATTTGTTGTTGTGTTATGACTTAAATATCTATCCAAAGGTATTTCCTTATTTATTTCTTTGTTTGTTTCTTTGTTTTAAAAAAAAAATACATTCGCGCTGTTAATAAAAAATACACTCGCGCTGTTAAAAATTGGGGTGTTACAATATACATATTTATATAACTACATATTCACAACTTTTCAGATGTGCCCTATTGATATATATATAACTATCAGAACTACACATAACAGAACTACCATATATTCACATATTTATCCCTTGCAGCATGCCATTTCCCAACAAATCAAATAACTTTCATTTCAATCACACACTGACACCAGTCTTCCTTTATTTCAATTAGATCTCTTTCAAAGTATGTTGGACTGGAATTTTCAAAGTACTATGCGATATAAAAATTAAACATAAATAAGTTAGAATCAAATATATACATAGTTTATATATGAAAATCAAATAATGAAAATACTGTACCGTTTATGGGATTATACTTTGATTCATATCAACAATCTCCTTCATGAATCGCAATATATAGTACCCATAGTCGATGTTTTTAGTTTGATGAGGGCACTATAAAATAAAACATATAAGTTAATAAATATTTGTGCATTGATTGTAAATGAAATTTTAAAGGCATATATTTCAAACCTTTATTAGAATCTATGTGATGTTATTTGACTTTTGCTTCGACACTATAACACCTCTTTGAGCTGAAAAAACTTGTAAACACTATCAAATAAATAAATGTGATTATTATAGCCTTACCAAACACATTATATATATATATATATATATATATATATATATATATATATATGTAAGAAATAAATGAATATTACTTATGTGTCAATTTTGTTTACACAACTAATAAATTAAGATCTCATAAATTAAAAAAAGTTATAAATAAAGAATATATAATTACGTACCCTGAATTACATAGTGCAAGGAACAACTTATCCTTCTCTCTATTTCCTAATAGGATATCTACAACGTATCTCTTTACATTCACTAATCGAGTTTAAACATCGAAAGCTTATGCGGAGACAAGAATGAAAATCTATTTGATAATCTGTGCATGCACACCAACTTCTCATACAAAAACCTTCAATGAAAATTTCAAATTAGATTAATTACCAATAAATTAAATTAATTACCAATAAATGCAATTAAAAGTAATTTTTACCTAATGTATAACTTGATGACAGTAGCATTCAGCTCCTTATGGTTGAGAAGTTCTTATATGTGCTTTTTTTCAAGTAGTTCTTCATACTCATCTCTGAATATAGCTTTATCCATGCTTATGATGCGTGAATCGTTGTTGCTGCCCATATCCGTTTTTACTTGTATGTCAAGACACGACCCATATCGAGCAAGGCATGGCTGACTTATTTTGAGGAGCAGGAGCAGCAAGTGATTTTCCCCGATCTAGTTTTTGAGCAACAACTTTGACAGCTTTATTACCCTCCAACTTTTGAAGTTTGTCAGCTTTATTACCCTCCAATTTTTGAAGTTTGTCGGCTTTATTTTTACCACGAACATCAAGTTGTGGTGCGGTAGCTGGTTTATTCTGGCAACTGGTTTGTTGTGCGGGTGGTTTATTGGATTGAATCTGAAAAAATGAGGTTAATTAGTTTGTTAGTTTATTGAATTTGAAAAAAATGAGAAACCTTACAGAATAAATGTGACAGAACTTTTTCGGCGATGCGACTGACTCGTTTCTGGGAATCTTCCTATCATTCCCTTTAGACTTTGTCTGAATCTAAATAAATGTGAATTTAAAGTTAACAGCGGCAAAAATCAGCACTTAAATATAATCAATCATAATCATATATCGTGCAATTAAATATACATAATTTAAACATACATTTCAATTAATTAAACATACCTTATCAAGGGCAACACATAACTATCAATTGCTTCGCTCAAATAATTCATATCTGCATCGTTGTCCAGTATAGGCAATGGTGCATTAGGTTCCAAAGCAATAACTAGTGATACTTTGACATGGCATGCAAGGATTAGTGTGTTGTGCAATACTTCCCCCAAAGTATTGTACAATGTTCGTTTTCCGACCTTGCGATGAGTAGGGGAGGATAAGTACAACACACAAGGAGTGACACCCTAAATCAATGGTTAATAAATAAGTATGTGAAATAATTAAGTTGAATTAATTTATTATTTTATTAAGTAATTAATTATCTCGGGAAGACTTTTGAGACCAATGTTGCAACTTGCGTTTTCACTCTCCATTTGTATTTCACGTTGGAGCTGATCCGAAAGTTGCTTGTCTTTATTCGTCTTCACCAAGAGTGTCGCTTGCTCTAATAGGAATTTGAGCTTCTATAATACTTCCTCATTAGATGGATTTTGGTGCTTCTCTTGTGAAAAATAGCTTTTAGGAGTTACGCCAAATCCTATCCCCCTCACGCGACCAGAATATTCACGAACATTAACACTTTACCGAGAATGTCCCTGCAACTAGCTTTGTTGTCCTCTTGATTTTTTTAAATTTGTTCGAGATTCTCCTAAAATACACATAGGATAAAAAAGATAAGTTTAATATCATTTTTAAAATACAATATTAAAAAATATTAAAGTGATAATATACTTACACAAAGTTCTATTACTTTTTGAACATTTTCATTATCAACCACTCCATCTTTATTTACACGAGCTTCCTTCCACAAGATATAACGACCCAACGGTTGATCGAATTGGGTGTCTTGTAGCTATTCGTTAAGATCATAAACAAAATATTAGTTAGAAACTAAAGTTTATAATGTACCACATTATATAAAAGTGATCTTTAATTACTTACAAGTTTTTCTCTAGATGTGCATATCCCATACGAGATTTTTTGTATGGGTGCGTTGGATTTTTTACCCTCTCGCGATTTGTCTTACTTATATTCTATATAAAAAAAATGAAAATCGTGTAAACATTTAAAATACGCTATAAATATGAATAATAAAACACAAATGCTAATAAATTAATCACTTACCACAAACGCGGGGTCTGAATGTTTTGCTACAAATGCGCTCTATTCTTTATTTGATATATATTATTTATATATTTTTGGAGCTTCAACATTCATATTTCCTTCACGATCTTTTAGATAGCAATTTGAGAGATGGGATATAAAACTCCGATGTATTTTCCCAGCAACTCTCAACATGTAAGTCTTTATCACCTCGTCAATAGCAAAAGCAGTCTGGGAATAAAATAAAGATATAATTTGAGTAAAGTATTTCAATGGAAAAAATTATAAACAAAAAAGTGGATTAAAAAAGTTACTTGTATATCAGTCCACAATATATCTTTCGCATCCTTCAACACCTTGTCTCTCCAATCGTGAATTGTGATGGGGATATTCTAATGAACAACAACCTCAATATAACTTATAAACATGGAACTGTTGGGGTTAATTGGTTGACCACTCTCATTTCATCCAACCTAATAAACTCATATAGTAAGTACATAATTTCAAAAAAGATAAAAAATAAATAGCAAACAAAGTATAGTATACCTCAAATTTTATGCCACTACTCCTTGATTTTATTCCATTTTGCATGATGGTTGCACCATGTTTGACTTCACTTTCATAAGTCTTAGTGTTGACAACTTTCTCATTCTGACTATCTAAATCCTTGTTGGTATTCATTTATCTACAACAAGTTCAACATGCAGTTCAGTATAACTTCAACATGTTCAACATGCAGTAGTGTAAGTACGTAGCAGTATAAGTTCAACATGAATTTTAACGACAACAAAAAATTAATAAATACAATACCTGAATAGTGAGAAGAAATATGTTGGGTTCGTAGGAGAAGGAACACCGCGAATACGTAGAAACACGAATGGACAGAGTACGGTTCGCATAAATACATAATGAGGGTTACATATTTCAATGAGAAGAGAGGTTTCGTAGGGATAATAACACATATGGAGATGGTTAACAATGGAGATGATAGTTGCAATATGGTTCGCAATGGGATAATAACACAGATGATAGGGTTCACAATGAGAAGAACAATGAAGAGGAGGAGAACAATGTAGTGGAGTTTACGTAATAAAAAGAAAATTGAAATGATTTTCAATTATATATAAAACCCTATTACATCACTTTTTCGAAAGAGCGCTGTAAAAAACCTCTTTATTTTATTTTTTAAAACCCTACTACAACACTTTTTTAGAAACCTTTTACAGCGCTTGTCCACAAGCGCTTTAAAAAACTTTGTTTTCTTATGTAACAGGGCTGTATTTTTAGAAGCCTTTTACAACGCTTGTTGGAAAAGCGCTGTAAAAGATCTCCTTATTTTATTTTTGAAAGCCTTTTACAGCACTTGTGGGAAAAGCGCAGTAAAAGACCACCTTATTTTATTTTTAAATGTCATTTTACAGCGCTTTAGCAACAAACACTTTAAAAGGCCTATTTGTTTTCTTATGTAATATGGTTGTTTTATTAAAAGCCTTATACAGCGCTTGTTGGAAAAGCGCTGTAAAAGACCTCGTTATTTTATTTTTAAAAGCCTTTTATAGCGCTTTGACAACAAGCGCTTTAAAAAACCATTTTAACTTGGTATAATACAAAGCTTTGTGACCTCCTTATTTTTTTTAAAGGCTTTTATAGCGCTTATGGACAAAAGCGCTGTAAAATTACAAGTTCATATTCAGTTCAGTTCAAGTAAAATACCTATATTTGGATTTTTTTTCTTCCAAATAATTAGTTAAATACCTATATATATATATATTAATGCTAAATTACATGATCAGTTCAAAGATACACTTAAATTACATGAACTTAGTATAAAACACTAAGATCAAGCTAAATAAGTAGAAAATAAGTATAAGCAGAAAATCAAATACACTTCAAGCAAAATACTAAAATGCTCAAGTCTGGTAGATCAAACAATTAAATTACATGAACTCAGTTCAGATTACATGGCTTATATAAAACAATTAAACACATTAAGATGCCCTTCTTCTTTTCTTGGTGGGATTCACATTTGTTTGTCCGTTAACGATACGAAACGATGGATTAATCCAAATTCCCTCATCATGATCATCTCTAAGATATAAACCATCATTAGTTGAATCCATTTCATGTGGTTGTGATGTTGCAAATAAAAGATCATTACCAACATGTTCATCATTATTGTTATCATCACTTATTTTATTGGTCGATAGGACAACAGACCATTTATCATCAGCAGGATCAGTGACATAAAACAGTTGTTGAGCTTGCGACTCTAAAATAAAAGGCTCATATTTGTATCCCACCCTATTAAAACCAACAAACAAGAACCCTGACTCATCAATCTGAACGCCATTATTATTATTGACCCACTTGCAACCAAATATGGGAACAAAAAACATTGTGTAGTTTAACTCCCATATGCGCTCGATAACCCCAAAATATGATAGATTTGCTTATATTGAGTTTTTGTCTTTTGCACTTGAGACATGCATCGCTTCAACTACGAGAGTGACTCCGCTATTATGCATAGTGGTTTGATCATCTTGTTCTTTGGTATAAATTGTGTAACTGTTAATTACATAACCGGTGTAACAAATGAAGTAGAAATATAAATTATAAGGAAATGGGGTTTGAATTATAATTGCCCATTTTTAAAATTTCTGTTTTAAAATTAAGAATTTAATCCAAGATTGATTTTGGTAATAATGAAGATTGATCTTGGTACTACTGAAGATCAATCTTGGTACTATTGAAGATCAATCTTGGTTTGTTATAAAAAGTTGTAAAATAAATTTTATCAAAATGAAATATGATTGTAAAGCATAAAATAAATAGAGATAGAGAGATCACACAAGGATATATCTTGGTTCACCCAATCCGGGTTACGTCCAGTCCTCACAAGAATGAGATTTTCCACTATGTGCTCAAAGGCAAGATTGTTCTTGGTGATCATACTTTTTCACAGATCAATCTTGATCTTTACACAATTCCTACCCTTCTACCTAGAAAGGATTTCTTCAGTTCTACCTTACTATTTTGGAAAGGCTTTAACAAGTTACCTTTCAAAATGTGAAAGGATTTTTGCAATTTACTCAAGATTTGACAAAATAACCTTGAGTTACAAAGTATAGGATCTGAGACTATTTAGAATCTGGATATTTACTCAACTCGTGTTTGAGAAATATATTCTATAAATAGAGCTCAGTTGTGAATGATTCTTACACAACACAAAGATTAAAAGACAACAAGCTATAAGAAAGATGTTGAGACACTTGAGTATGATTGAAATGATTGATCTTTACTTGATACTTTGAGTTGTGTTTTGTTCTTCATCTTGAAGCTGCATTTATAGACTTCAAGATAGCTTGGGACAACTCATATGACCGTTGAAATAGGGCCAACTGTCATGAGATAGTTGTTGGATAAAGTCTGCCAAAAGCAAGAGTGATCACAATTGCATCCTAGATCGATCTTGAGAACCAGGATTGATCTTCGAATTTGTGATCAACTGATTTGTACTTTGTGATTGTGTCAGATGTCCGAGTTGAGTGCTTTCTTTTTCAATCACGTGTGCAGGTTTAGAAAGGTACAATCAGTAGTGTACTTTATAGCTTGTAGCTTTGTACTTGCACTTGCTTTATATGAAGAATAATCTTGTATTATGCCTTTATTGAAGCATGTCTTTGATTCTTCAAATTCTGGAACAAATGTGACTTAGATTGATCCTTTGTTGATTTTATATGAGAATATAAGATGAGTAGTGTTTCCTAGATCCAATCTTTTACAAGGAAACTGATTACTCTTGTTTCTGCCATAAACGAAGATCGTTCTTCGTTTCTCAGCAATAAGTCAAGATCGATCTTCGTTTTTCAGAACTGCTTCAAAATCAATCTTCGTTTTCCAGAACTGCTTCAAGATCAATCTTTGTTTTCCAGGATTGTTTTCTTTGATTTTAATGAGATATAATTTGTGATGTTTGATACCTATCTTGTTTTAACACACTCAAATGCACATGTTAAATACCAAAACACTTTGAATCATAATTAGAATTCTTAATTTACTTTTTGTTTGTTTTCATCAAACATTAAATTGAGATTTTGTCTCAACAAGAAAAGACATGTAAACTCAAACCATTTGCTAGCCACCTCAATCTCTGTGAAATTGATCTAGGGTTTATATCAAACCTTGAATTTATGTGATTATTTAACCATGTTATAAAACTTCGATTGTGCTTTCGAGTTATCCAATTTTGATTCCTATTCATGTTCAAACTAGATAACTGATTCATGTGTATTGTAACATACGGTTGAACCTCATCGTCATTGTGCCGAACATACAATTGTGCCTGCTCCTATTCTGTCCTTAATATAGTCATTAGTATTTTTCCAATTATCCCTTCTCCCGATATTCTTCCCGAATGACGAGATATGGGAAGCCTTATGGATTCAACATTGGACATATATTCAGTACAAAATTCAGAAGCTTCTTCGACAATGTACCGTTCAACAATACAACCTTCTGTCCGACTTCTATTTTTTATGTACCCTTTTAATATTTTCATATATCATTCTATCGGATACATCCATCTCATATAAGCTGGCCCATAAAGTTGTGTCTCATTAACGAGATGGACAATAAGGTGAACCATTATATCAAAAAACGAGGGTGGGAAATACATTTCAAGCTCACATAAAGTAACAACAATTTCCCTATGCAATGTCATTAATTTCTGAGGATCGATCACTTTAGTACAAATTTCTCTGAAGAAGAAACATAATCTAGGTTTGGCTCGTCAAACTTTTTCAGGTAAAATGGAACGTATACCTATTGGTAGCAAATGCTCCATCAGAATATGACAATCATGGGTCTTCAAACCTTTTAACTTGAGGTCTTTCATACAAACTAAATTTTTAATGTTTAAAGAGTATCATTCTGGAACTTTAATTTCGTGTAGAAATTTACATAAAACAATTTTTTTTCCTTTCTAGATAGAGTATGAGCGGCTGGAGGTAGATATGTGCGATTTCCTTCCTTTACGGGACCCAATTCATTTCTTATTCCCATATAGACCAAGTCCAATCTTGCATTGATGCCATCTTTAGACTTTCCTGGAACATTGAGTAACGTACCAATAACACTATCAAATATTTTTTTTTTTCAATATGCATCATATCCAGGAAATGTCTTATATACAATAACTTCTAATATGACAATTCAAAGAAATTTGACTTTTTCTTCCACCAGTTTTGACCAGCTCTCTCGCAAAAGGTTTGCCAAATTTATTGATCAAACCTTGTACTTTTTCAAGTATTTGATATCCAGTCGGTGCTAAAGGAGCTTTACCTTCCTCTGATTTTCCATTGAATGTATTTCTCCATCCACGATACTGATGACTATAAGGTAAAAATCTACGATGTCCAAAAAATACATTCTTCTTACAATGTTTCAACCGCTTCCAATTTGTATTCTCTTCACATATAGGACATGCACACTGACCTTTAATGTTATATCCTGATAAATTACCATATGCTGGAAAATTATTAATTGTGCTAAACAACATATCCCTCAAATAGAAACATTCTTTCTTATACCCATCATAAACTTCCACATCTGTCTCCCACATATTTTTTAAATCTTCAATTAAAGGAGTCAAGTATATGTCGATATCATTCCCCGGTTTTTTGGGTCCAGAAATTAACAGAGGCAACATCATAAACTTACGCTTCATACATAACCATGGAGGCATGTTATAAATCAACAAATTCAAAAGCCACGTGCTGTATGAGATGCTTTGAAGACCATGTGGATTCATTCCATCAGTAGAAAGTGCAAGTCGTAAATTTCTTGACTCTATCTCGAATTCAGGATACTCATGATCAATTTGTATCCAATGTGGAGAATCTGCAGGGTGTCAAAACTTTTCATCTCTAATTCTTTCATCTCCATGCCATGTCAAGTGTTTCGAATCTTCTTCACTATGATACATGTGCCTAAATCTCGGTGTTATAGGAAAATACCACACGACTTTTGCTGGAGTAGATTCTTTCTTCTTATATCGAGAGACGTTGCATTTTGGACATGTCTTTAGTAATTCATATTCGTTTCGAAATAAAATGCAATCGTTAGGACACGCATGAATTCTTTCGTAACTCATGCCAATTGAGCACAAAATTTGTTTAGCCTCGTAGGTTCGACTGGGAAGTTCATTATCATTTGGCAACATATCCTTTAAGAGTATTAATAATTATGTGAAGCTTTTATCAGATCATTCATTGCTCGCTTTTAAGTTGTACAACTTTAATATCGCCGACAATCTTGTGAATTTAGTACAACCATTATATAATGGTTTCTCTGCATCACTCTACAAAATCTCAAACATTTTAGGACAATCCTGAAGATCTTCTTCAACTGCTTTTGTAATCTCCTCAACTCGGTCCGGCTCATATGTATCTGTGTCGAAATCAGTTGAAGCATATGTCGAACCATTCTCAAAATTAATGTTTCCTTTTTTTTTCCTCTCACCATGTCTTATCCAACATGTATAGCTTTAATCAATTCCATGCCATACTAAATGTCATTCTAATTCATCTTCTCTAACGTGTTTTGCAAAACAACATTTTAAACTAAATGATTTTTATTTAAAGTGAATGATTTTACAGCGCTTGTGTAATAAGTGCTCTAATAGGTCTTTTTAATTATATGAAAGTGCAAGTCTTTTACAACGCTTGTATAAAAAATGCTCTAATATGTCATTTAATTATGTGAAAGCGCAAGTCTTTTATAGCGCTTGTCAAAAAAGCGCTTTAAAAGCTATGTAACATAAGGTGAGAGCGCTATATTTTAAAGTGCTTGTGTTTAAAGCGCTGTAAAACATTATGTGAGAGCGCTTCATTTTACAACGCTTTTGTAAAAGCGCCGTAAAAGCCTTGTAAACATTATGTGCAAGCTCTATGTGACCCTATATGATCCTACAACAACGCTTTTTCCACAACGCTTATCAAAAAAGTGATGTTATATCCTCTGTTATTTTTAAAATATATTTATTACAATGCTTGTATTTAATAAGCGCTATAAAGACGCACTATAAAATGTCATTTTTTGTGTAGTGATTCTTCTTTGGTGGTGAAAAAGCTTCCTAAAATCCACTTATAATCATCCTTTTTTTTTTTGCATGACAAATAAAGGATACTTGTATTTGTCTTTAGTGCCCTCTTCATCACCATTTTCTGTTAATTTATCACTCTCCAATTCCTCTGTAAAATACACTTCTTCATTACATAATTTCTTCTTAATTTGCATTACCTATTTCTTTTCTATTTTTTTTTACCAATACCTTGTTTCTTCTTTTTACTGGTATTAAACCATTTCTTACTTGCATTCTTCCTCTTCTTAATTTCACCTAAACACTTGGTTTCCTTACCACCAACCCCTCCTTTTTCTTCAAGTCCATCACCACTTATTTGGACCTCATCAAACCCATCATTCATGGGAAATTCATCATTCGAATCTTCAAAAATTACTTTAAAGGCATTATCATCACTATCAAACCCAATAATGTCTTTTGTTTGGGTTGCATATTGGGTTGGTTCACGTGTATCATTTCTTATTTGGACAACTTCTTGATGGACTTGTTTAGCTTCATCTATTTAGGTCTCAATCTGCACATTAGCCACAAAATTGGACCGAGATACTGAATGAATAAAATACAACTTCACTTTCCCATTGTACTTGACACAACTTACCATTTCCATAAACTTTTTCTCACCATACACCTCATACCACACACTAATAACTTTAGGATACCCAATTTCTTTAACAATGTCAAATATCTCAAAGTAACATTTCCAATTTGATACTTCACTTTCATATACTTCGATTGTATCATCCACAAAATACCTTCCATGGTGGACATCAACAAAAAAGACATATTTTGCTTTTTATACATTAAAAAGACAAAAAAAAAAAAAGAACTAATTTATAGAAAACTACAATCAAATGGTAGGAATCACAAACGTGATCATGTAATCTTACAAAAAGAGGAAGGGATATGTATGTGTGGACCACAAGCCCTAGATCCTAGTGAACAATGCATGCAAGAATCAACTCATTCAAGAGTAATACTTGCAAACAATAAAAACCATAAGGACCCTACTAAACCATAAAACAAATATATAAAGTATAAATGCATTAAAAAAAACACAACAAATCATAATCACTAAATATAATAATCAATAAACACATTACCTTTCTTCTTTTGACAATGTGGATTTATGATTTCTTCAAGCTTGATTTCGATAATGTGTTATTCAATTTCGTATTCTTATCGTTCAAATGAGTTTTCATAGGTGGGAGAGGAGAAGAACAAGCAAAAGTTTTGGAACTGTTAAAGAGAAAACCTAACTGAGAGTTTTTTAACGCTACCTCAACGGAAACCCACTTAAATGATAACATCACAATTATTTAAAAACATAAAATACTTAAATGAAAAAAAAAAAGATACATGACTAAATAGTTACCTAAAATTGAGTTAAGGGACTATAAAAGTAATTATGCCTATTTATTATTGCAAGTACTATGAATAAATCACATATTTCATTGAACAATTATAATCACAAAACATCAAAAATACAAATCAACTTGCACAAGCCATATTTGTGAGACAATATTTCAATGCATGATTCTAGAATATCATCACCCCATAGAGCAAAAAGTCACACCATTAAACAATATCCCACCCTTGGACAAATACTCTGTAGAGTGTCATATTCAATACTCTCCGTTGAGTATTTTTTGAACCATATTGTCTTTTCGAAGAATTGTCATCCCGAATAAATTGGTGTCATTATCATTATGAGTGTCATTATTAAGGTTTATACGCAACAATTTTTGCTCCAAATACATTACACCTCACAAATTAATTTAATACTCACTTAGTATCAAAAGTGATATATCTCTAATTCATACTCAAATGTTTAGTGTTAGCTCAAGGTTCACCTTGCATAAGAATTTTCTTTAATTAAATAATTACAACTTTATTATATCATAAATTAAGAAACACCATTTGAATATATTCTTAAAGATATCATTTCTCTCAAATTAGCAAGCACACAAACAAGTAATAATAAAAAGATTTTGAGTCCATATTTGTCACAAGTGTCTCATGACAAATCCAATAAAAAAATGAGAAAATGCCATTTTTTAAATACTTATTTTGAACTAAAATTCAAATATAACAAACATCAAGGATCCCTAAAATTTCCTTAGCTAACTTTTAAAAATTTAACAATAAAAATTAAAGACACTTTAACAAAAAAATCAATTTTAATTATTACAAAACACATTAACAGCTCTATC
>JBBPBT010000240.1:1359786-1388104 GCA_037974875.1 Cicer bijugum
TCTTTACCAAGTTCTGAAGATAAATGTTCATTTAGTAAAAAAATAAGGATAAACTTTTCTCGCTCTCCATTTTTTTTTTAAATCACGCATGATTTCAGAAGTATACTTTGACAAGAATTGTATTTATATCATATAAATACTTTTAAAGTGACTTTAAACTTCTTAAAGTTAAGTCAAAACAATTTTCATAAAATCACGTATCAAAAAATGAGATGCTATTCCTTTTATATTATTATCTCTAGTTTTATTTTATTGTTTAAATAAAAATTATAAATTACGCTGTCCTAATTTTTTTCTATAGAATAAAAAATAAAATGAAAATTGTCTAGAAAATGACAAAGAAGCATTTATTAATTATTAATTATATTATCATAGAATAGAGATATAGAGATAACAATAATAACACATATATGGCGAGGAAAGAAAAAAAAAACAAAAGCCAGCAGCAGCACCTAACAGCAAAAAAATGAATCACCTTTGACGAGTGATAGAAAGAAAGGAAGAGAATCGCAGCTATCATTCATCAAAGGATTCAAAATTCAATTGAATTTCAGTTAGTTAGTTATTTACATAGTGAAAAAAAATGGCGATGCGTGATCTTATAACAGGTGCTACTTCTTGCCCCGACCCTTCTTCTTCTACTTCCTCGCAAAACCCTCTCGGTTCTCTCGCTAACGCTCTCATCGGTTCTTCCTCCAAAACTCAGGTAAACCCTAACGTTCTCTTCTTTTTCTGTCTTTTCATATTCAATTCAACTATTCTATTATCCAATTTCATTCATAATTAATTTAATTGATTAATTATTAATTAATTGTTAAATAGGAGAGGTTGAAGGAAATTCCTACGTCGAATTCTACTGGTATCGCATCGCAATTTTACTCTGAACCTCTTCTTACTCAGCTACCTGGCTCTGAACTCGATAAACCTTTTCTTGATGCTAATTCTCAGGTTTGTTGGATTATGTTTGGTTATGTTTTGTGTTTGTTGATTTGTATTATCTTAATTGGATTAATGAGTGGATTAGTTAATTAATTAATTTAGTTTGTTCGCTTATTTGAAATGGATTGAATTTTGTTATAGTGTTGGTGGAATTATGTTATACGATTATGTTTATGTTTGTGTATGTGTTTGTGTTTGTTGACTTGTATCTAAATTGAATGAATGAATTTGGTTTGTTTATATTTTTGTGTTTGTATTTGTTAATTTTTTAACTTGTAGTACCTAAATTGAATTAATGAATGGATTAACTAATTTGGTTTGTTTTGTTGTTTGAAATGGATTGATTTTTGTAATGGTGTAGGGTTTGGAGGTATGCTTTATGATTATGTTTATGTTTGTGCGTGTCTGTGTATTTGTTGACTTTTATCTAAATTGAATGAATGAGTGAATTTAGTTTGTTTATTTATTGAGTTTGATATTGATTGACACACCACCCAGGTAAAAAAGTTTTATGCTATCAACAAATTACAACCAATCATATGTGTGACATTGGAAGTAGTTATGATTAAATTCAAACTTACTAACTGATATAACAATTATGATTAATTGACAGTGCAAAAAAAATTTATACTGCAATCAATCATATGTGTGACTTTAGAAGTAGTTATGTTTGAAGTCAATATTTTTTAATGATGTAATGTAACAATTATGATTAGTTGATAGTGTAAAAAAATTTTCTACTGATGATGCCTATGAATTAAATACCTATTTATTTGAATTGAATTTGAATATGAATTTTGGAATGGTGTAGGGTTCGGAGTTTTTGAATAGGTTTAGGTCTGCGGGAGCTGGTGGGTTTGAAGAAACGTGGGATGAAATACAGCGTGATGGAACTCAACTCCGACTCTATGATGGCAGGGGACAACCTCCACCACAGCTTCATCAACCCACACTGGATGGTAATTTCAAACTTCACTTGGACTGTCTTGTTTTGTGTTTTATTAAGTTTGTATTTGAGTAAACAAGTTCATTAAGTGCTTTTTATCGTAGAAATGCTTTTACATAAGTTGTTCTTGTCATTGAAGTGGAAATGTGAGGGAAACTTTGCATAAAGTTATTTCTGTAAGCTACTACGAGGAGCTTATGAAAGTAAGTTAAAGCAATTATGAGCATATTATGAGATATTTTCATAAGATGTTCAAAATACTTACAAAAATGTCTACTTCGTAAGATAAGCTCTTCCAAATGCTTGTTAAAAGTGAAACACTTATAAGAAGAGGCATCAAATTGATGGGGATGTTATTTTGTTGCTTTTAAGAGGCATCAAATTGATGGGGATGTTATTTTGTTGCTTTTAGATGGCTAACATGAAAGAAGAGACATCAAAGTGATATTGTTTTCTTTGCAATATCTCAGGGACACCGCAAAGAGTTCTATCTACCTTTTTGCACTCGTTTCTTGACAGCAGTCGTGGTGGAATACCTTTTCATCCTGCCCCTCTTCCAGTATTGGGTTTATCTGAAGGTGATAAACAATGTATACGCGACCGTAGCAGCATAATGGCCAGACATCTATTTGCAGATAAAAGTGAAGAATTTATCCATGCCCAAGTAAGGAAATTCATTCATGAATCATGGATACCTTTATATGATTTCCGCTAATCTTGTTTTATAAAGCATGTGGAATGATGATGTGTTGGATCTAGATTTGTTGCAATGTCATCCTTAATTTTATATTGACTTGATTGTGTATCTCTAGACTTATCACTTGTATTACATTTTAGGTAAATGCACTTCTGTGCTCTCTAGATATTGACAGCAATGTCCGTGGCAAGAGAACTATGCCTGAAAGATTTAGGGAGCTTGACGAATATTGGAATGAGTCTCAAGGCAACCTGATACATGGTGCTCATGCTGCAGACGGATGGATTTCTGAATATAGTCAACATAGGGAAAGATATGATAATCCCGATGCTTGGGCCAACTCATTTGAGCAACAGCATGGTGTAAATGGTTGGGTCTCTGAATTTGAAAATGTGAGAAGTCTTCACTGTTCTATTTCTTGTTATAATTTTAATTCTCTTCATGTGACACACATAAATGTATATAAGCATGCTATTTAAACTATCAGTAACATGCAATTCAAACCCTTTATCTTTATTGAGGAATCTTGTAATGCTGAGCTGACTACTAAAGCAAACATTGTAGGGTTGCCCTCATGTTTCTGGGTCCAAGCTGTACAAACGCTAAATTCAAATTAATTTTAGTCATGGAATGCCTACTTCTGGCCGGTCCATTAAATCTCCCAAATAACTGAATAAGTACATCTTATAATTAGTTGATGAAAATTGCTTCCTGAGTTTGGTCTCCATTAGCAAGTTTGAATTTTAGGGTTTCCTAGCCAAATATGTTGTTTCTTCTACCATGTATGGCTATTCCTTTTAGTTTCCGCTTCACAATCAACATTACGCTTTCTTCAGCAATAGCTTTCTTCCAAAATAATTCTTCATAGTATTTCTTCATTGGTTTTGATGTTGGTGCCCATCTCCTGTGCTCAGCACACACATCAAAAGAAAGAGCTGAGATGAATGGCTTCAGAATATCTCTGGCAGAGTGGCAGTTTGATTTATTTTCTGTTTTGAGATTATTATGATTTCAATCAGAATGTTCAAAATGGGAGGGATCCAATTTATCAAGTGATGAAATAAAACAGTAGCCTATAACAGAAAAGCATAATTTTTTGGGTGTTTATGTGTGCGGCCATGCGTGTGCATGTATCCACATAATTTGTTTGATGCAATACCTTATTTTTTCACCGGTCTTGATGCTGGTATCCATAGGCTAGGATTATACTGGTATTTGTAAATATTCTATTAATTGATTTCTCAATGTTGCATCTTTATTATTTTTAATCAACTTTCAATCGTTTTGTTGATATTATTTTTTCTTGGTTACATCTTGCAGTCTCAATTGTCATCAGTAGGTCAAATGCAAGGTATGAACATGCCAAACATTGCTGCAATGGAGCAGACTCGTATGCTTGCAAATACATTGGCTCAAAATGCTGACCCTAAATTTCAGGTTTATTCACTTCTCTTGACTGTTAAATTTCTACGTCACAAACAATCATGTTAATAATCGCAATCAAGTGTGTTATTAAGACTACACGGGATTAAAGAAGATAGAAGTCCAATAATTTTTTTGCCTGTTTGTTGGATTAATTTTCTCTTTTCACTGTGAATATTGTGGATAGATATTGAATTTGACAATTTTCTGACTGTGGGATGAAGCTGACATTTTTAAGGCACATTACTATTATGCTCATTAACCTGAATCTCAGGTGGTCAAGACACATCTAGGTCATGCATGATTTCTAGAAACAAATTTTTTGTTATGTAAACAAGTAATTTAATGGGAACAATATTCTAGTGATATGCTGATATTTAATAGACTGTAATGCTCGAGTTTTGTGACAGTATCGTAGCCGTCACTCTTTGATAGAGTATGGTATTCTTGGTCTCCTTGAGTGTAAAGGCTAAAGGCGTCTGCCATGAGTTTTGTTTGCCCTTTCTCAAAAGAACTGGATTAGTGGATGGTTCTCTTGAGTTGACATCTTGCATTGCATCATTCTTTTTCTTATTTTTCTCTTGTGCTTCGGCTGGTGAGTATGTTTTTGTTCCTAATAAAACAGCTAGTGATATCAAAATTTATGATGAAGAAAAAGGAGATTTCAAGATTGAGAGAAAAGAAAAGCTCTATGCTGGTTTAATGTTTATGTTGTTCTCTAGTGTTTTTTGTTGGTGTAGAATTCTCACGGTTTTCTTAAATCTTTTATGAGATAAGGTTGGTTTGTTAGACTATCGGTTGGTGTAATGCCATAATTTTGTCAAAGGATGTCCTTGAAAGCATGGAGGGAATAACAAGCTTTGTGTTAATGAGCTTGTCTCTATTGTGCTTTATTAGTCTCCTTGCCAAGCAAAATATCTTATCCTCTCGTAAGAATTATTTCGTCTTTATGAAACCTGAAATATACAATTTCAACATGTTCTTTTGGCATGCAGAACTCAAAGTTCCTTCAATTTGTATCAAAGATGAGCCGTGGTGAGTTGATTATCGATGAAAATCAAGTTAAAGAGACTGCATTACCCACATCTGGAGATTGGGCAGCAGAATATCAGCAGCAATATAATCGTGGTGATGCATGGGCTGGTGAATTCTTAAATGATAAGGCATGTCCAATAAACTGGAAACCATATTCATTTGCTAGTGTTGTATCGATTGGCGCCTATTATTCAATTAAAAAAACTAATATTTATCAGGATGTAGTTTTTGTTTACTATTTGACCAGATGAGACAAAAGTAATGAAGAACAGGAGAGGTCGAGGCAGAAAATAAGTGAGATTGTAAACAGCGACCTTCCTAGTTGTGATCCATAACGCTGACTTTAAACTCGAAATTATTTGTACTAATATGACGATTAACAACTACCAATTGAACACTTGAGCCTTTTACTTAGGCTCATTATAAAAAAATATGCATTAGAAAAAAAAATGAAATTTCAGATCAAGGGAAGATATGAAACATTCCAAAACAGGTGAGAAAAATGTGGCAAGGCTATCCAATTTCTATAGAAGTCAGAAAACGAAACACTCTTAAAACACCCATTAACAAAGCAAAACAGAAAGTCTTAGAATTCAATCCTATCTCAGAATATTGTGTGGAAAATACTTTTGGGTTGGGTGGCTTTTTTACTTACATGAGATTTTGAAGGTTTTGACCGCGAGGGATTAGGATATTTCCTGGCCTATAAATGCTTTTACTCCACCTTTTCTTCAGAAACGTTATCCAAGTTTTCTATTGAGTTCTTGAGGAGTCCTAGCCATGGAAACGGGTGTTAGCATGGTTCTATTGAGTTATTGAGGAGTCCTTCTTTTGGTCGTTAAACATTGTAGACTTGCTGGTGTTCTTACTTGTGCGTGCCTACACCGGTGTGAACAAGCTATTGTGCAATCTTTTGAATGCAGTACTGGATGTTTTTCCGTATCTAGATTTCATTTAAATTTTATTTAAGAGTTGAGCCTTGGTGCAACAATAAGGTCTTTTAGTGACTTGGTCTAAGAATGAATGAAAACAGCCTCTCTACCATGGGGGTATGACTACATATATATGAACCCGCCTAGAGTCCAAAGTAGTGGGAGCTCCATGCACTTAGACACCCTTATACTTATGCAAATCCGAGATACATCTCCCAATTGATTAATTTGAACTTTTGAATCTTGATTTGTATTGTAAATACAAAATGTTGAAAATGCAAAAAAAGTAGGATTAATTAATTGATCTGTCCTTTTTCTCTAATTTGGATGCTGATTGTGGATTTAAGGCTTTGTCCGGAGTTGGACCTGAACTGTGGGCGAATGAATATTCAATTGAAAGACAAAAGCATGGAGCAGTTGATGACCAGTGGGTTGATGAATTCTCAAAGTTGCATGTTAATGACTGGGCAGAGGAATTTGGTCAGCAGGTTGGTGAAGGAGTCTTTGGGGAAGGCTCTTCGGATAACTGGGCTAACGCATATGATGAGTAAGTCAATCTTTTCTACAGATTGAATTGCATAATTCATAAAAGTTATATGATATTGTTGTATATTCTAACTCTACATATACTTGGGTTGTGCCCACATATGTTCCCCTTAAACTTGAAATTCTTACATGCCAGTTTGAAGGTTGTTCCCTTGAATTAATCGATCTTTGTTGGTTATATATAGGTTCGTAAATGAGCAAATTGCTGCCAAGCAGCGGTTGGATAGTTCAAGGGGCGTGTATGTGTTTTCAGATTTAAATCCTTATGTCGGTCATCCAAATCCACTAAAAGAAGGCCAAGATCTCTTCAGGAAAGGGCTTTTAAGTGAAGCAGTTCTAGCATTAGAAGCCGAAGTCTTGAAAAACCCTGAAAACGCCGAAGGATGGAGACTACTTGGAATAGCACATGCAGAAAATGACGATGATCAACAGGTTAGGAAGCCTTTTTTATAATAAGCTCCCCTATTTGTGTATACTGTAACGACACATGTTACTATCTAACTTCTACAATCATAATACACTAACATGGTGCTGTACTGATTTTTCTATGGAATTAACAATTTTCATCAATATCTTTGTATTTATATTTTAACTGTCGATAGCATAGACTGTGTTTCTGTTCAATTGAATATGCTATTCTAATTTGCTTCTTTATTTACTATCAAGCGATTGTTCAACATATGCAGTAATAATTTTATGCTTCATTTGGCATAAATTGTTTCAGTTAGTTTATTTTTGCTGACCATTTCATGTTTACCAAATTAATATTAAATGGGTATTTGCATAAGTGGTAAGATGCATGTGGGTTGAACTAAACAGGAATCTTATTATTCCATCACCTATTCTTCCGCCTCCAAAATCTTGCTTTGATGTGAAAACTTGTCTCAATCCTTCATGTATATACTTTATAGCATCATTTTAGTAACTCTTTGTTGTTTATTTAGTAAATCCCATCACTCTGCTTTCTTCTTCTACCTCGTCCTTTTGTACAGGAACTATCGTTGCTTTTTATACATTTTAGTCATCTGCATTCATCTTGATTTTACTATGATTGATCTACCACTTTATATCATAGATGTTTTCTTTAAACAGTAACTTATAGTTTTTATAAAAACTTTTCAACCCTACACAGGCGATTGCAGCTATGATGCGTGCACAGGAGGCTGATCCAACAAACTTGGAGGTGCTTCTTGCTCTTGGTGTCAGTCATACAAATGGTTAGTGACTGCTTCTGACTGGATTACCTTGATAAGTTATATTCTGTAAATAGGATATTAATATTAGTTCGTTCAGAAGCTGCTTTGTCATACCAAGGTTTGATGCTTGAATTGACTTAATGTGTCTAATTCTACTCATATTTTCTTTCTTTCTTTTTTTTTTTTTGAGTTTTTCTTCAATAGAAGTTGTAGGGGTTGTACTTGAAGAGCTTTTTTGAGAAGCTAATATACTTTTATTTGCTTTGCTTCCTATTGTTCATGCTTTGGATTCTTATAGTCCATTTTGTACTTGACTTCTATTTTAGTGAATTTGTTATTGCAAGCATTGACACAAATGACTTGTAGGCTTTAATATTGTATTCCTTCATAAAAATATTTTGAACATGTGTTGGTATTTGCAGAACTGGAGCAAAATGCTGCTTTAAAGTATTTATTTGGATGGCTACGGAATCACCCAAAATATGGAACAATCGCCCCACCCGAGATTTCTGATTCTTTGTTCTATGCTGATGTGAGTGGAATTGAATGCTTCTTCATTATCATGTTTGCTAAAAACAAATTATGATTAAGATATGTCCATATAGGCAACTCCACCTAGTGAGACACAACTGTGTTGTTGTTGTATGTTGACGTTATAGCTTTTAGATAAAAGAAGATAAATAATGAGACTTAAATATTATTGTTAATAGCTTGATACCAACGATTAAACACTAACCCATATTTATGGAGATACAAGACTCCTAATTCTAAATAAATAAGGACATTAAAAACAAATCATGATAATAACTAGGTATTATAGTAACTAATCTTATGTGATATACTATGGTACACTAATATAATTGTAAAATATGTGATTTTTGTGTGTGTCAAACAAGATCACACATATTCTATTTATAATGAGGTTACAATAATTACATTCAAATACTAGGGATTTGTATTTGACTAGAAGTTCTACCATTGAACCTAGGAAATTGTACAGTGAAAGAATGAATCATACTTTGAGTTACTTTAAGATATTTTCTTGTAAACCAACAAGAAGCACCAAAACCATAGTGTTATACACAAGTTAAGGGTTAAATAATGTATTAACATATTCTCCCAGCCCATTATCTCATCCTGCTTCTCACTTCGTTTTGAAGCCAAGTTTTATCTGACAAACATACTGAAACACTTATTTAGCAATATTTATACATAAACTAATATAGCTTATTGTTAGTTTTGAAAGATTGATATTCCTTTTTGCAGGTTGCTAGATTATTCAATGAAGCAGCTGAAATCTCGCCTGATGATGCAGATGTTCACATAGTTCTTGGAGTCCTGTACAACTTATCCAGAGAATTTGACAAAGCCATTGCATCTTTTGAACGAGCTTTGAAACTTAAGCCGCAGGACTATTCTCTCTGGAACAAGCTTGGTGCAACACAAGCAAACAGTGTTCAAAGTGCTGATGCAATAATGGCTTATCAACAGGTATGAAGTGAAATCAATTTTGATTTGGAAGTAACTGTAATGTAGTTTATGACATTAAAATGTAACTTATAATGACTATGAGGCGGTCATTTCTTGTCATATAAGTTTGGGGTCTTGACTCTATTCAAAATCCATTCTTCGCTTATTTTAGTATATCATTGGTTAATAGTTCTGTATATGTACTGATGTTCTTAGTGGAGTTGTTAAGTGAAGAATAAGGATGTTATTAGAAATTTAGAATATCTAATCAACTGCCTTTTGGCTTATCATAGTATTGGAATTTAGGACTTGTGTATGTACTACCCTTGTGTAAGCAGAAGTAAATTGGATTACCAAGGAATGTAAGTTGAGTACAGCAAGGACTAATTCTAGCTTAAAAATGAACATTGGAGAGTATACTTGAGCATCTTGAGTCCGTAATGCAAAATGCTAATGAAATAGAGGGAGGTGTAAACTGTAGGATCCAATTCAGGCAGACAAAGTGGGGGAGTGTTTCAGGCGTTGTTTGTGATAGAGAAGTGCCACTCAAGTTTAAAGCAAAATATTACAAACAGTTATAAGGCCTGCGATGTTGTAGGGGTTGAATGTTGGAAGATAAAGAACCTACTAAAATATAAGATTAGATTTTTCAATGAACGAGTGGAACAGATGTATTGGAGGGGAGATTAGGGTAGCAAGTAGCAGTTAGTATGGAAAAGATGGAAGAAGCTCACTTTTAAGTGATTTGAGCATGTACGGAGATGACCTACAGAGTTTAGAAGTCCTAGTAAAGAGAGTAGATCAGGTGGAGGGTAATTCATAAGTCTTTAGTTGGAGACAAAGACAAACTATATGCCAAATCATTTGTGATTTAGATTTAAACGACTATCAGTAGAAGTGATCTACAATTGGACATTGTGGTGTTGTTTGGTCCATGTAGTCAACTTCATCTTGTGAGAAAAGACTTAAGTTGTTGTTGTTGTATGCATCTCCTAAAACATAAACTGTTCCATGTCTACTGTGAGATGCTGCTCTGTCCAGGTATTCTCTTGATTATTAGGCTGCTGTATTAGTGCAAGATTTTATTGATAGGTATTTGGAGAGATTGGATGTATTTTTTATTTGATTCTTTTTTTTAACTTTGTTTTATTTTCACATCCTTATCCCTTTATGTTGAGATTATTCCCACTTTCAAGTATATAAAATATGCTATCTATTTTCTGTATGTAATTTATTCTTCTCTAATGGTACTTTTTTTTTTTTTTTTTTTTTTTTTTTTTTTTTTTTTTTTTTTTTTTTTTTTTTTTTTTTTTCTGTTGGCTCCAGGCGCTAGATTTAAAGCCTAATTATGTTCGTGCTTGGGCAAATATGGGTATCAGTTATGCAAACCAGGTAAACTCTATGCTCGGTTTTTAGCTTATTTTTATCGTAAATTTTATTAAATATAAAGAAGAATAAGGCTTGTCAAATTTTCAGTTTGTTATGTTTGTGGTATATGAAAGTGTACAAGGGAAATACATTATTATGGCAGTTACTCTAGTTGAACTATTCAACTTTGATAGTTCTGGATTTCTTTGTTTGCTACGAAGCACTACGCAACAATGTATATGTTAAGAATATTAGAAAATATCTTATAATATCTACTATATTATATTAAAGTATTTTGAGTTATTTCCTAGGATCTATTTATAATCATAGAAATATTTTAGAATATCTCTCATTATTATTATGATTTATTACTGATTTAGGATTGAGTCTATGTTTCTCTATAAATAGATATTAGTATTGAGTTTTTTATAATCAAGTTAGCATTAAGCTATTATCAATAATATTCAAACCCTTATTGTCTTGGAAATTAGATACCTATATATATTTTATATTGAAACTCAAATTCTTCGTGGCTATTTGGTTTTGGAGCATGGTATACTAATACGTGTCAAGTATTTTTGGACAAGTTTACCTCTATTATGGAGATGTGTGGTATACTAACATATGTCAAGTATATTTGGACAAGATTAACCTCTATTATGAAGATGTTAAGCCACAAATGAGAAAGGGTAAATTTAATATAGGTCCCGTTTCTCTCTCTCTCTCTCTCACAGTTTTATATTTTATATCTTTTCTTGAATTTTTTGGCTTCAATTTGTCTTATGAATATTTAGTTGGTCATATTTTGTTTGTAGTGAAAATGATGTTTTCTATGACCAATTTTTGTAAAAGCTTGGGTGAAGGCTCGAGGATTTTTTGTTTTGTTTAACATGCCTACCTTACCCTTACACAAGAACTCTTTTGACTTGAAACATGGACAAAATACAAACCTGTTTTACCTTATGATGAACCTTAACTTTATTTATAAGAATGGAAAAGCAAGGCTCAAATTTATGAGGTATGACTTAATGACCACAAGGTTGCACAAGCTAGTATCATTTTCAATGATCGATTATCCCATAAGAGAGTGTAGAACAAACCTGTGTGTTTAACTTCATCCGTTGTTTTATTAATAATAAAAAGGGTGGCCTAGGTGTGGTGTACGAGATTCCCATCAGGTGGGGGTCTGGGGAGAGTAGATGTACGCATTCTTGCTGACCCCTGCAAGTGGAGAGGCTGTTTCTAGGATTTGAACCCGCGACCTCTAGGTCGGTCACGAGGCAGCTATTTACCTTACTATTGTGCCAAGATACACCCTTCATCTTTCTATAATAATTAAAAATCTTATTTAAAAATCAACTATGTTTTAAATTAAGCATATTTTGAATTTGGTTGAGTAGAAAATAATGAGTATAAGTAGAAACTAATGAAGGTGTCGTGTAAAAGTAGATGACTCATTGTTTTATCGTAACAATGACAAGCTTTTGAAACATTGATGTCATTACTTCAATATATTTGTGCTTTCATGCTAATCCTAGTGTGTTTAGGTGAGCTCATATTGGTTTTGAAACCACACAAGTGTTTTCGATTTGGTTCTCAACATTTATTCTTCATGACGGGAGTTCATTCAACCATTGAGTTCCCTGAGTTTGAGTACGGAATTTCTTGGTTAATCCTTGAAAATCCATTTTACCACCTGAGCATTGGTGTTCATTGTTGGTTTTTTATAACTGGGGGGCCGGTTTGATGACAAAATTCAACAATGAAGGACCATTTCATAGCGCTTAATGTTGGAGGACCAAATTGATACCACTTGGGCGCTTGGAAGAATAAAAGGGGTGTTCACTTTTGTGATTAATATGCTGCATCCTAACCATATTGTTAAACTACTAATTTGTTATTAACCTCTGCATTTCTTTACAGGGCATGTATGATGAGTCTATTCGTTATTATGTTCGAGCGCTTGCCATGAATCCAAAAGCAGAGAATGCATGGCAATATTTAAGAATTTCATTGAGGTATGACTTCAAGATACATTAACAATGAAAAGTTGAACAGTATTTGACGTGGCAAGTAGGATAGAGATAATACAAGTTAGTTTTTAAATTTATATTCCTGCGTCTTAAACTTCTATCCCCCATTTTCCAGTTGTGCCTCCAGGAATGACATGTTTGAAGCTTGTGATAGTAGGAATCTGGACCTTCTCCAGAAGGAGTTCCCTCTACAGTAAATTTTGTTTTTTACAAGTGGATGAATTACAGGATATCCAGCTCCATTAGGCGCAGGTAGTTGCTTGATTTTACTTGAAACATTCGTGAATGGTACATTTTGTACCACTAAAGCTCATTGTAGGTGTCTGCATCCTTAGACATTTTCTAGGAGTGGTGAAAGATTGATCAAGTGACTAAGCCCGCAGGTGTATATCGTTGTGAATGATACAAAAGCTATTTATCACATAACAGCTGCAGTACTGAAGTTATCGAATGTGGCTGTTCCATTAATAAGTTGGGTCTATTGACATGTAGAGTTTATAAATAAGCAAGATTTGTTGCATATCTTGTTCTAACTTTATTTATTATTATACTACCTGATAATAAAGTATTACTTTTGATTCGCTAGCATTTTTTACTGTTACTAGGTTAAGTCTGAACATATTATCCATCTTTTTTCTGGACCATATGTTCCGGTATTTAAGAATATATATACATGTAAGGATTATTCTCAAAAGCATGATGATCAGTATACATTATGACTTGGTAAGTGGGAAGTCTAATATTTTGGATAATATTTATAAGCTGAAAATAATTTGTGGATTAAGTACTGGGAGCATTATACACACGGTTGCTTAGTTAGGATGGAATATTCTTTCTTATACAAAGCGAACACGATGCTTTGATATGAAGTATATGTTTGCTATTTGTCATAAAAAATTTATATTGTGGACTTCCTAAAATTAAATATGCTGAAGAACCTATGATTGAATCAATGTCCACAATGTTGTAACAATATTGTGGTTGAAAGACATTTATGTTGGCAATAGTTGAAAGACGTAGAATCAAAAATTTATTCCATTACTAATTTATAAGTAATCAATTTAGTGGTTAATCCATTGATTTTACACTAAAACGAAATCGATTACTATGTAAAATAGAATTGATTATTTTTCTTTCGACAAGCAAAATTGAATCGATTATTTATTCTCATGCAATCGATTTATCTGAATTCAATTTTAATGCAACCACATTGAATAATTTCTTTTGAATTGTAATTGATTTAATTTAATTTGGTTGATTGAATTTATGTCATAAACAATTTCAATGCATTGATTTTACTCATTTAACATCATCCAATTTGTATTATGTATTTTTATAAATAAAATGAAAATAAAAGTAAAGACCAATTTTAATCTAGAAAGAAACGAGTGTTCAATTTAGCCCTTTATTCATTCTAAAGTTAAGTTATAAGTTTGAATTTAATGGATACATACTATTATGTTTCAATTTTGCTTCTCACACCCCTCAATTTTTTTTAAACTCAAAATATCATTCCCTCTTTATTCAATTAACTTATCATTTCTAACTTCATTATCTTCATCTTCATTAACCTAACATCTTCATTTTCAATCATCTACATTCTTCAATCAAATAAGCAATCTTCAATAATTTTCAACCCTAAATCCAGTATAAGCAATATTCAATCATTTTGAATTTTGGATTTAACTCTCTGCATTTTTGAATGGTTGTTTTTGAATGAAGATGACGTTTTTTGGGTTTGATGGTGTTTTATGGGTTTTCTTGGTAGGGTTTAGTTTTTTAGGTGATGAACATGAACTCATATCACGTAGAACGATGGAGTTCAACTACATGAACTGAAATCAAGTACGTGAACTCAAATCACGTAGGTTGACATGAACTCAGTTCACGTAGGTTGATGGACTTCACGTACGTGAACTTAGTTCACGTAAATTGATGGAGTTCACGTACACTAATGGAGTTCATGTACACTGATGGAGTTCACGTAAGTTGATGGTTTTCTTGTGGAATTCACGTACGTGAACTCAATTCATGTAGGTTGATGGTGTTTTTATGTTTCTGGACTTGCATAACTGTTATATTGTTATGTTGTTTTGATAATGATTATGATTTATTTAGGCATAAATAGTGCGCACAATGTTTACTGAGAGAGAGGGTTGTGTTATACTCGACGAAGGGATTGATGACGGTCGTCGTGTTAGACCAACCGCTTCTGCACAGACTCACCGTGCTCAGTGTGAATTGCGTGAACAACGAAGATTACGGAAGCAACAAGCAGAACAGGCCCAATCGGATGGGGCCCAACCTAAAGAGGTCCATGCGAATAAGACCCAACCTGAAGCAGATGACGGATATCCTAGTGGTCCGATTGACAGGTCTGTCTTAAGGACATATGGGGATCATGTTGCGACACGACTATGGGACGACGTGTTAAATTTTTAAATCAAGTTAAATATGTAATATTTGCTTAATTTGTTTGAACTTATATTTGTTCGGTTATATTTGAACTTATATTAAAAGAAGTTGTCATTGAAAATCAAGAGGTTGAGGAACTTGTTAAAAGTTCCGATTCATATACATTGCTAAAATGCAACTAAAAGATGATTGACAAAAGTCTAATTTCTGCCTTTGTCGAGAGATGGCGTCGTGACACCAACAACTTTCATCTTCTAATTAGGGAGATGACCATTACTTTGGACGATGTCTCTTCGCTGCTGCATATACCCATCATCGGTGCATTCTTCGCGTTAATATATTTAACAAGGATGACACTGCAAAATTATTGGATGAGCTTCTTGGGGTTAGTTTGGCTGCTGAATATGATGAGTTTAACTTGACACAAACAACCACTGTTCCGTATAGTTGGTTGTTTGACGTATACCATCAACGATGTGCTGATCAACATTGATAGATGGCTGCAAGGGCATTTCTTTTGTTTTTGGTGGGTTGCACCTTGTTCAGCGACAAGAGTGTCTTCACAGCGAGTGTTGCCTACCTTGAATGCTTTTAGATACCTCAACTCATGCGGGGATATGCATGAGCTGCTACTGCGCTTGCTTACCTATACGACAATCTTCGAGAAACGAGCATGCATCAGACTAGAACAGTATCAGGGTATCTGACACTATTACAGGTATTTGCTCTTGCTTTCTTGGTTTGATTTATTTCTTGATTTTGTGGTTTGTTGCTTTACTAATTTATGAATATGTTATTATATATGTGCAGACGTGGGTGTATGAACATTTTCCAGCATTACGTGCGAATTATTGTCGACTATCTCAGATTTATGATGAGGACTATCCGAGAGCACTTATATGGAAGCCAAAACGGGATAAAAGTTTGGTTATTCCATTTAGGAAAGCATTGAACGAGATTAATGTTGATGACATATGTTGGACACTTTATAGAGAGCATAGACCGAAGCGACCATTTGAAGTTGTTTCATTATTCAGAGGGTGGATACGCTGGGGTCCCAAGATGTATGCTCACTTACCAGATAGGGTATTGCGTCAATATGGACATGTCCAAACCATCCCTGGTTCACATTTGGAGATAGTAGGTCAGATGACCACACCAAAGGAAATAGACATAATGTTTACGCAATACGCTGTACATGTAGTTAACGTTGGGGCAGTTGTACATAGACCTGCAAACTGAGCAAATGAGTACATAAACTGGTTCCGTTAGATTTCTCATCCATATATCATTTGTAGAGAACCAGTTTATGTAACTCCTTCGGCTGTAAAACCTGCCGATAATGATCATGCTCTAGATGAAACAACGATAAATTCATTTAAATTTAATTTATACCTTTATTAAATTAATTAATCATATAGCTAATTAATGTATTTTTAATGCAACGTCGAGCAATACAAATTGTAGAGAAGCTTCTTGGTCGACAATTGGTATTACCTGATGGCATCACACTTGTGAATGAATTAATTTTGGTATTGCGATCTCAGAGGGGTGGTGGTAGAGATTGGACTCATGTAGTGCCATATCCTAGGAGACATAGACAGACCTAGGATTTGTATTTATTTTTTGAATATTTATTTTGGATATGTATTTTGGAAATGTAATTTGGATATGCATTTTGGATATCTATTTTGGATATATATTTTAAATATCATTTTGGATTTCGACAATATTAATGAATCAACTTTATTATATTTGCAACCATTCAGTTGAACTAAAAAAGTTCATTAATTAAACAACTTCATTAAATATCAATATAGCAGTTTACAATAACTTCATTTATAGTTTCTGGAAATATTTACAATCAATGTTGCATGCGATCCTTGTAAATAAATTCCCATTGAAATGCTTCTTCATTGCAATATTTTTTCCACAAATTACTTGTTGGTGGTATAGGGGAATCTGACTTCAAGTAAACCTGTTAAATTACATAAAATTATAAATCAATTATCAATTATAAATTTGTTAATCAATAACAATTATCAATTATGAATCAATAACAATTATAAAATGAATTATCAATAACAATTTAATATGACAATTAATACCTGTACGAAATGACAGTTATTAACAAATGCACTAACAATCACACGATGATCTGACATAGATGTTGTTGGTGGACTTCGAAGTGGAAAATATGTGCGATTGGTTAAGTGATAATGCGACGACAACCAAGTTAAACTTTGAACCAATCACATATCCCATTTCTGGAAGTGTCATCTAATTATCCTTCGATGCAACTTGCTCAACATTAGGGATGGCAATGGGTAGGGTTTGGGTAGGGTACTATAGTACCCATACCTATACTCGCAGTTTAAAAAAAAACCCATACCCGTGCCCGTATTCTCTTGGGTATCAACTTTAATACCTGTACCCTTACCCTCTAGGTACCTAAGTGCCCGTACCCGTACCCAGTACCCACACTTTAACTAAAATAAATCGATAAATAAATATTATTTTGTGATTAAATTTAAAAATGATAAATACCACTTATAGTCCCTTAACTTAATTTCAGTTAACGTTTTAGTCCTTTATCTTTTTTTTTTTCCTGATTTTGTCCTTTATTTTAATTTTAAGTGACAATTTAATCTTTTTTGTTTTAAAATGTTAACAATGTTATCCTTTTTTTTACAGAAATTCATCAAATTTTCAAACAAAACTCATAAATTTAGTTATATTCTTTAATATAAAATAAACTTTATCAAATTTTTAACTCAAATCTTCAAATAAACTCATATTTGTCATTCTTTATTTGATGTTGTTAGAGATAAAAATATGAGTTTATTTAAATATTTAAGTTATAAATTTGATGAAATAGCATTATATTGAGGATGATAATTAATTTTATGTGTTTTATTTGAAATTTTTGATGAATTTTTTGAAATTTTGCATAAAATAAGGATAAAATTGTTGACATTTTAAAACATAAAAGATCAAATTGTCACTTAAAATTAAAATAAAGGACCAAATCAGGGGAAAGAAAAAGATAAAAGACTAAAACGTTAACTGAAATTAAGTTAAGGGACTATATGTGGTATTTATCCATTTAAAAATTATCCAAATATCATAAATTAAATCATAAAATATTATAAACCAAAATATTTTCTAACTCAAAATATTTCAAGTGAACACTCGTTATAATACACATTCAAATATCCATAATAATATTTTATGAAGTTGCAAGTCTTACGACAATATTATTTGAGATCAGTAAAAACAATTTATAAGTTGCAAGTATAATTATAAAGACACAATTAATAAGATATAATTCTTAGTTATAAAGTCACAATTATTTAACTATTAATCATAATCAAATTCTTAAAAAGTTTGCAAACGTTTATCTTTTGATTTGATTATAAATATTGTAATGGTCCAATGATATTAATAGATATTAAAACATAAAGGAAAACAATTAATTAAACTAAATATTAATATAATAAATAAATAATATATTTATATAAGCGCGGGTGCGGGGCGGGTACTATAGTACCCGTACCCATACCCGCTTAATTTTGCGGGTAATTACCCGTCCCCGTGCCCATACCCATTATGCGGGTTTTTACCCTACCCATTATGGGTTTTTTTTTTGCGGGTACCCACTGGGTCTAGGTCTATTTGCCATCCCTACTCAACATACACATTGTGTATAAGTTGTCGAACATAATTTTCTACACCAAATAGTATCTCGTAATGAGACATGAACTCTTGAAGCTCTATCACACACTGTTGACGGATGAATGCCCAACAGTTCTCACTCATTCCAAGTAAAACTGCAACTGCACGATATCCACAATTACCATCATCACCGACATCAATAATGTCATCTATGAATTTATGAATTTCAACTGACAACCAATCTTCGAAGATGAGAACTCTTGGTTGTTGAACTTTGCTAATTGATGGTCGAGGTGTGAGCTTTTGGACTGATGGTCGAGGTGCGAGCTTTTCTACTTTACTGGTATCTATAGTGCTACATGCATTTGTGCCACTACATCGAACACTTGCATCCACATACTCCCACCAAGATGGATGACGCTTGGTTGATTTATCTCTTTTTGATACCTTACTTTTTTGCCTTTTTTTAGTGCACCTTTTGTTTTAACTTTGGAAACCGGTGGAAACATCGACGTAGTCAATGGATACACGATCTCTCGTAATTTACCTTTAAGTGAAATTTTTCTAGGTACATCAAGTTCTTCAAACTTTTTCACTATGACATCTATTTCATGTTTCACAGATAACTCTGAAAGTTTACTCAATGCATCAACATGGAAAGTTAGTTTACTCCACCAAACATGAATAACTTTTAATGAAATAGACCGTGGGATCATACTATACCTGGCTATTTCACATGCACAAGGTAGACCATGTGTTGTCCTAATTGTGCAACGACACTCAGTCTAATCAATACCTACATACTTCACACGATCAGACTATGCCGTAATGTGATCAATTGCATTTTTTGACACAACACCACACAAATTCACGTATAATCAGTTACTATATCGATGCACCTTTTGAATGATACTCTTTTCAAATGATGCTATTATCTCATTGTGTTGTAAAACAATCATGCTATTGATGGTTTCCCAAACACTACATATATCACCAATACCATCTTGTAATATCCTTTTCAAACTCCATTGCGCCGACTCAACCCTTTGTGTTGTGGTGTTCCCAAAGTGCATAACTCTATTTGTCCACGCCTCAACAAACATTTCCTTGTGAGGAATTAACCACTGCTCGTGTACATAATCATCAAAAATAGAATAGCTACTACAAATTCCTTCAAAGATAGCCAACTTCTTGTAGTACTGAGCCTCATCATAAATGTAAATAAGAGCCTCCCATGCCTCCATTATTTGCACTTGCTTCTTTTTTGGAAACACAGTTATCTTGCACTTTGCTTTGACATTCTTGCATATATGAAACAAGCATAATAAATTCACTGGTTTTGGAAAAACATTTTCAACCGCGTTCATCAAAGCAATGTCTCTATCAGTAACGATGACTTCAACTTCACCACTTGTAATATGTTCTTTCACTATTTGTAGTGCCCACATGAAGTTATCAGCACGCTCAACCTATAGATATGCAAATCCCACGCAAAATGTCATTTAAGTAGATGTAACACCAATAATCTCAAGTAAAGTCCAAAATATGTTCCTCAACTCATCTGAACCCTCTACCTTCCTATATCAATAGATGTATTTGTCGCGTTCCATCAATGTCAAAAGATACTGCATTTCTGTTCTATTACCTCTAAGTGATGAATGATATGATTGACGTGCATTATAAACTTGTTTTATTGTCGCCAAACTTTCAACATTATGATCCCTCAATATCATTAAAATGTTTTTTGGTTTTACAAAGTTTTTTGTCATATCACCAAGTACATTTTTCCTCATCTTGAGACAATCAGCCTAAGAAAGAATGACCTATCAATTTTTTGGCCAATCGTGGTTATGGAGACCACATATTACATGCAAATATCATCCATCACCAACACTTGATCGTGTTCCTCTCAATCTAAATGAACAATCACATTTTCTAGTCCAAGTACTCCTCGTAAGATTAAGATTCTTCTAAGGTCTATATTTACCACTTCTTTCACAACCAAGAATTAATTGTGTCTTTGTTCTTGGTCGTGCTGTCGCAATTTCAGATCTAAAAATCACAAAAATTCTATTTTCCCTTCCAACATTTCTAGACCATTTCAATAATTCATCTCGTGTATCAAACATCATGTCGTGTGGTAAACACATCAATCAAATCAATCATTACAGGTTCAACTTCGTCATTCATAACGTCAAAATTAGGTTCCACATCATCACAAATTTCTTCAAAATCAGGATCCAAATCATCATATATTTCTTAAAAAAAAAAAATCAGCTACAAAATACATACCTAGTTGATTTGAGTCACTATAATGATGAAAATGATGAAGATGTTAAAAATAATTCAAGATTATTGAACATGAAATGTATCAAAATGATTGAAGAATGTTGAAGAAGATTGAAGATGGTAGGTTAATGAAGATGAAAATGATGAAGATAAAAAATGAGTGGTTAAGTGAATAAAAAGGAAAATGTAGTTTGAGTTTAAAAAAATTTAAAAGGGTGTGAAAAACAAAATTAATTATGTTTTAATACAAGGATATTTATACGGTTATTTAATCATATTTAATTATGTATAACTCTGGTGTTTGCAATATAAGAAAATCATATAATAGTGACGTAATATTGTTGAATTGCTTTTTGAAGCTTTCTTAAGGGTGGATAAGGAAGGGGGAATTTATTTACAAATAATGTGATCGAGGATGGTAGGAGTACTTGATTAATCGTGGGGTGGAGATTGAAAGGGAGGAGGAAGTTGTTGGAGTATATCTCTCTTGTGGATAATGTGAAAGATGGGTGGTTACGGAAGCACTTGACGATGACAAATATGTTGTCAAATGAGTGAAGCACTTGACTAACTTATTCAATATTTTTTTATACGATAATACAACGATCCTTCAAGACGCTAGTATATGTTTTGTTTTACATTACTGAGCCTATTAAAAAGGGCCTTCATATATTTCAATGTCAAAGATTCTTTACCATTGAAGTTTGCTTAATTATATAAAAGGATTACCTCCGTTCCTAAATATAGGAACTTTGAACAAATTACAGAAATTAACAAAGCGAATAATAATATTTAATTTATATTCTTTTTACAATTTTATTCTAAAGAAAATTAGTTAATATTTTTATTATATTATTTATTGTTGGTAAAAAAAATATGTAAATTAATTAGGAGTATGTCGATAAAGAAATAGTCAATGGAGTTGAAAATTAAAAAATAGTCTTATAAAAAGAGAAATAATATTTAAGGATGGATGGAGGTAGTTATGATACAATTAAGTATATACTATAATATATAATATCGTAAATAAATGTGGTTTTCAATTGAGATTGCGATTACACTGCAAATCTTTATATTACGGTAACATGTGATCGATAATGTCTAAATTATGATTGTCACACCTGCAATTTAAAACCATGATAATAAATTCACATACAAATATGCAATTCTTATATCTTATTGTGATATATCTCGATGTGAGTTGGTTTGATCATTTGTGTGTGTGGCGACTCCTTGCATTTCTAACTGAAGAAGCAATGGTTCTTTCTCTGACACTGAAAGGCAATTGATAGCTTTGCATAGGATTGTGTACTTAGCAACTAAATCCTTATAGTGATGTAGTAATATTTCAACATCTTCCATTGCTAGATCTTTGCTCATTGCTTCCATGTACGGATAATTTGTTCCTTGTTGCAAAACATGAAAAACTGCAAGGTAATTTAAAAGTGATTGTGATTAGGGTTAAAAACTATAGAAGCAAATAACAAACTAACTACCTAAAGTTGTGTTTGGAAGAGTTTCCTAAAGTTTGTCTCATGATATAAGTAGTTGGTTACTTACGAAAATAATAACTTATGACATGCTCATAGCTTATTTCGAGAAACTTCGAAATAATTGTTTATGAATAAGAGTTCGGTTAAACTTCTTAAAATAACTTATTAAATAAGCGGTTAATTAAACTCTTTACAAGTCAATTGATTGACCTCAAGTAATTAATGAACTTCAATTAATGATGAATCGATTGGGAGTACCCGAATTCAAACTTTGGTTGAAACAATCTGTAATCAGACTTTACTTACCTCAAAGCTGAACTCCGGATTATCAGGACCCTTCCCATGAGAACCGGAGGGTTAAGCAAAGAAAAAAGAATCACTCTTTATTCAAACAAGTTCTAAAAGAATGACTAGGGATTGTCATGCAGATCAGTTCAATGAGAAATCAATTTAAAATAACCTCTAGCATCAAGTTTGTTATGCATTTTGTTTGAAAAATTGCTCTCATTCTTCTCTTGCTGTTTCATTTGATTTTTAGAGTGTAATTCATTTGTGAGTTTCTTGGCCAATTTGGCTGCCTGCATGCACTCCTCAAATTTGGTTTCATCTATTGAGAGGGACTTAGCATTCAAGTCAATTATAAATGTCTTGGATGACACAAGATTTGTGAAATAATATTCAGCTTCTGAGATGAGTTTTGTTTGCCTTCTGTACAGCTTGATGAATTTAAGGTTTGAATGCAACTTTGGAGGATTGGCCTGAAAATAACAAACCAAAAGGAAGAAACTAATCAACATCAAAAGATCAAAGGGTAGTAGCCTAAAATAATTGAAATTACAATATATTACTTACTAAATATAGCCTATTAAGAGTGTCTACCATTGGATGAGATATAAAACCAAAAAATGTATTTATAAGGGTAGACCTTTCTCAGCTAAAACATACAAATCTATTTTGTAAGGATTGATTTCGGCCGAACCCAAATTCTAAAATAGCATTTGTCAGTAAAACTCAAGCATGAATATCTATAATCAAGTTAGTAGAGGCTTATGTATGGTTCAAGCCAACATTCTAGTATTCTACTTAGCAATTCTATCTTCTGCAAGAATACTGATATAGACACCGGACACGATACTGATACGTCGACATCAATAATAATTTGAGAAAATGAATTAATTTAATGTAATCAACATGTTAGTGTCGTCTGAGTGTTAGACACTGATATATGTCGGCCACTTCACTGTCTACATTTTGATTTTAATCTTTATAATTTTTTTAATCAATTTTTAGTCACCACCTTTTAAAAAAATTAGGTAATCTTAGTTCTTCTTTTATAAAAACCGAGTGCTTTTAGTTTCTAAATATGAATTAAAAGTACTCCAATTTTATAGTAACTTAAAGATATATTTAAAAATACTAATTTTCTTTATTCTAAGAAAAATCTTGTCTAATAAATCATAGCGAAATTTCACACATTTGTTTTATGTCATTTTTCCTCCTTTATATGTGAAATCTTGCAAGAGATCTTTACTAGTTATAAAGAAAATGGTCACATTATTCAAAAACTGAAACTGAGAAAAACAGCAGAATGTATTATTACCAAGGAGGGCTTGCCTTGCCTTGATGGTAACATAAATGAGCACAGGGAGAAAGTCATCAGCTCCAGCCGGCACATGTTCAGACATTGCAGCATTGAGCAGCAGATTGTTGATAACTCTACAACAATTCATGATGCTTGAGAGTTTCTCTTGTGGAGCTTTGAATGCATTCATTTTCTGCAATTCCTTTTCTGCAAGCTGTGAATAGCAAAAAGGGAAATGGTGTTAATACTACCTCCCTGAGGAAGTAGTCATTGTATACATCATCAAGAAATCTAGCATACTTCAATTTAAATAATTTATCTTGTTATGTAATTTATGGAATTGGATTTAACTTGTGTAGTTTTGTTGAGAGTTCTACATTAAAAGTGGGAGACATTCCTCACATTACAAGCCGGATTTGTAAGGATTGATTTTGTAAGGATTGAATTAAACTCGATTCAAATTCTAAGATGATATCAGTTCATTGGACCACCTACTATCGGACGACTTAGATTATGCTTCAGATGTCTAATATGATTTTGTTAGGTTTGCATTAGGCCAAACATATATTTTAAAATGAAATCAGAGTTTATCTAAGATCTACTGGACCACACACTATTGGGTCAGCCTTTATCCAATCACGCTTCTGATGTCTAGTTCGGTATTGTAAAAGTTGAATTAGTCCAAATTCAAATTCTAAGATCAATATTATTAGGTAAAGGCATCTGAATGATTTTATATTAGATCAATCCTTTGAATTTGAAGTGTAATTTACATGAAGATCAAAATATCGACATATTATTTAGATGAAGAAGAATATATGAATATTATTGGATGCATGGTTTTATATTACATCTTTAATAGAATTAAGCGCTCTACATTTATCATATAAAATCTTGTGTATAAACTATCTTTTATAACAAGCAAAAATAAATTTGAACTCTTCTCATAGAAACTATAAACTGTTTTCATGAATTATTCTGGAGAGTTTATTAAAATAAGTTAAAAACAAACTCTTTTATACAATCTAAAAAATATTTATCAAGAATAAATATTCTCAAATAAGTTGGTTCAAACATACTTTAATGCACAAGAAGATTAATGAAGGAAAGTTTGTTTTGCAAGGAATATGAGAATAGTCTACAACTATTGACAGAATAAAGTTTTGTCTAAGACTCAAAGCCTAACTAATATAATCTAGATTCTAATCACTCACTAGAAATAAAATGATATTTTTCATAAAAATCATATAGTTTAAAATTTAATCATGAATCATGATGATGAAACATACCAGCCATGAGGCTTCATTATGAAGAACTGGTTGTATATCCAAATGTTCAGGCTTCAGAAATGTTTGGAGCAAGCTTATTTTCTCTGTGATTTCTTGATCAATCTTTGAATCTTCAAGAGAAGTAGCGAATGTCCGCGAGAACAATTTAGTCATTATATATTTTTCTAATCCCTGTAGATAAGAATATATGAATAATTGACACAGATACTAGATATAACACTGACATATAAATATTAATGTCAGTAATAATTTAAATGAAAGTCATTCAATGTAACTATATGTGTGTCAAACAACACTGACATATGTTGAACATTGAGTATGTTTTCGATCATATTTTTGTTTGTGTTTGTGCAAGCTCACTTGTAAAACTATACAATACATGTTGAATCATATATTTCACAATTTTGTTACATCATAATATTGTTTCTTAATTAATGCCTAATTATAATGTTATAAGAGAATGAAGCATGATCGAACCTACATGAAATATGCATTAAACTATATATATACACATACACAACAACATTGCATGTTCCGTAATATGAATGGAGAAACAAGACATTAAAATTTTCAAATATGCCCTTTATAAAAAATGTATCACCCAAAAAGTTATGAAATGATCTTTTACAATTATAAACAGAGACAATTAATAAAAAATAGATCCCCTAATTTTGATGATTAACGACTTTTGATACCATGTAAAATAATAGTTATTATCCTTTTATCGGACCAATTTATTCTCTATATTCATTTTTTTTTAAATTTATCAAAATCATAAAATAATCAAAATTCATCAATCCTTCAAATGAGCCAAATTAGTCCCTCATATATTATTGTAACTTTATTTCAATTAACAACCCAAAATAGTCCTTTTGTTACTCATATCTAGTAATTCCTTCTTACTCATCTAAAAAACTAAAATTGGTCACTCCTTTTTATCAAAAGTGACATGATAATATAATTTGATTAAAACATTTTTAAAAGAAGATATATATTGTCAAATTTTACAAGTGCATAGAAATTAATCATATAACTATTAAATTGAACCACTTGATAAAACAAAATCTCATTCAAAATCTACAGAGGCAATGGCATATATGTAATTAGTTGTGATTGTACCTCCATGGCACAATCAATGTCTTCTTCAGTGGCAGTTTCCCAAAGTGGATGATTTCTAATTGCAACTTCCATTGAAAGAAAGAAGTCTTGAACTCTTTTTCCATCATTTTCAGGTTTCGGTTGGTAAAATGAAAATGATACAATGAAACTAATGAAAGCAATTATTAGTAAGGATAATTATGATTAGCACTAAATACATTATACAGTTTTTTTTTTTTGTCTTAATCTTCCTTTTTGGAAAAGAGGAGTTCTGATTGTTTGGAATTCGAACGAAAGTAAATAAAATCTGTCAAATAATTGTTTCAGTCGAGATTTGAAGTACATAAAACAAAATAAACTTTAACAAATGCTATTTAACTTATTTTAATTGAAAATAAGTCAAAAACAATAAACTTATTTTAATTGAAAATATCTTGTAGTTTGCAAGCTAATCTATTATATGGCCGTAAAAGAACTTTGTTCAGGAAGCTATCAATTAATAAGAAATCATCATCTAATAGAAACCAATTAATTCTAGATTTTTTTTCTTCATAATATGTAAAAAAAATTTAAGAATTTCTTGGTAAACCAAGAGCACCAATTAATTCTAGATAAAAAAATTGAAAATATGTAGAAAATTAATTAAGAATTTTTTAGTAAACCAAGAGAACGTAACTACAAAAACTAATCGTGTGTAATAATTAAATTTATTTAAGGAGTTGATCTTTCACAATATATGTTTTTTGATACTATGAACTATAGATCCAAACTATGTTATGTCGGTTAGAAAATTAAAAGATTGATTTTAGACTATGAAAAAAAGTTAAAAATATTCATGGTCAAACCTAAAACAAAGTTATCAAAATTATCATAAAATGAAACGTACATAGATGTAGAAAATAATAACAAATAGAGAATCACATGAACAAATAAACTTGTTTTCATGCTATCAATATAACTGAACAAATGAATGCAAAACCAATCCATAGTAAAGTAAAAGATAACATAAACATTGAAAATTCATTAACAAAAAGATGTGTTTGATTAATTACCTTTTAATGGCTCGGACGAGGTTGATCGACGAAGGGTGTCGCATACGGTGGAGAAAACCATGGAAAGAAGTTGATCTTGATGTTGATCCTTCCATGATTAATTGATAATTAAGAAGTATTAGGATTGAGTTTGAAAAGAATGTAGTGGTAGAAGAAAAAGAAGAAGAAAAACAAAGTAGTGTTCCAACGAAGAGAACAATGAATGTTTGTTCTAACAATCGGTAAGTCTTAAGAATGTTAGTTAAATTAAAGTCATAAGACATATGACCGTTTGTTATACATTCTAAAGAAAAATGATTTTAGCGCTATATAACTTAAATTATAAGTCATTTTGCATTATTTTTTCAATTTTATTCCTCTATAATTTGTTTCCTTTGTTTTACCAATGTTATTTGCAATTATTTCATTAATTGATTTCTTTTGCTGTTAAAGAAAATGAGGGTACTTTTGAAGAGAAAAAGAAAATTATTTTGACAAATTAATTAGTTTTCTTAATTCACGTGCATTTATTATAGTAACTTACATTAAGCTAACCCACGCGTAGGGAAAGAATTTAATATATTAGTGAATTACATGACAATTATATTTAATTTTAAAGTAATGTTATTTTTGTTTTAGAGTAAAATATATTCAAGTGTTTATGTGTATAAAGGTAAATTTATTTTTAAATTAAAAAGTTAGGTTTTTTTTAGTATAAAGAAAAAAGTAAAAGATAGTTGACAAATGCAATTTCTGCAAAATATATTGAAATATATACAAAATTATTCATAAGTTTTGTAATTTTAGAGATATAATTTTTGTCTTTAATATTTTTTAAATGTGAAATTGATTTATTCAAACC